>JANHGN010008134.1:86979-123983 GCA_024605025.1 Megaceryle maxima | reverse complement strand
GTGGTGGAAGCCCCATCCTTGGAGGTTTTTAAGACCAGGCTGGATGGGGCTCTGAGCAACCTGATCTAGTGGGAGGTATCCCTGCCCATAGCAGGGGGGTTGGAACTAGATGATCTTAAAGGTCCCTTCTAACCCTGACAATTCTATGATCCTATAATTCTGCACTGACATTCTTGCCATCTTAAGTAATATGTCATTTTCTACCCACTTTTTGTGAACATTTATCATATGCAAACTAGCATGAACCATCAAACCCCCTAAGGCTTTAGACAACTGTGACTTGTCATTTCCCCGTTCTTGTTGGAGCTTCTTTTTTTTTTACCTTTGTGAAGTACTGTAGAAAATAATTTTGTGATTTCTATTTCAAAGTTCACCTTGTTAAAAGTCCACATTGATTCCTCCAGAGAGAGAAAGAGCACAAGAGAACGAGTGTACACAGAAGAGAGGAAAATGCAATAAAAATTGGTCCTTAATGCTGCTTAGAGACATGCAAACCATTTCTGACATATTTGTGAGGACATTTAACTTTTTCTTCTTTCAGAGGTTGTCATCATAGCTAAATACTGATGGATGTTATAAAATTCAGAGTCTCATTCTCTCACTCAGGTCAGTGAAAGGTAGCCATACACTGCAGAGAGAAGAACAGTACCATTTATCACCCATGGCCCTAAAGCAGTGGACACAGGACCATTAACCACAACCACTTGTTTCATTCCAGAGCTGACATATATGCAGGTGGAGACCCACACTGGTGCAGTTCTGAAAGGCTCTACTTCTTTTGGGTTGTGACATGAGGATGGAGAAAGAAACTCCATTAAGTGCTTTTTCCTAAGAATTTCTCTTTGCCTGAAAGCACCTGCATCCCCACTAATTGAAACTTCTGCATGGAGTTTCAAATATTGGAAGGAAAAATACAAACACACACACAAAAATATCCTTAATGGCTAGCTTTGCAGAATGATACGGGTTTTAATTTCAATTGATTTGCATAACTTAGTTTTAAATTTGCATTTCAAAATGCTTCCCAGAATTAAATATATATCTTTAAGTAGGAATTATGAGGAGGACTAAGAATGAGAGAGGTTTAAAGCTGTTAAACTGGTGAGAGAAAAGTCTGACTATAGTGCAAACATTAGCCAGCAACGTGTTAATGTAGAAACTGATCCTGATGATGCTGCAATAATCTTCATATCAAGATGTAATCTGGTATTTCATCTCCTGCTCAAGAAAGTATGTTCTACTTAAACATCAACAGGTCACTGTAGAGGTAAAATGACCCACAGTGCTTGGAATTGGAAGAGCTCTTCCTGTGGCAAACAGCTTTCAGAGTTTGGGTTTTGGCCTGCATTAATTGCATTTTCCCTATCTTTTTTTCAGCTTTGGCATTTTGCTACCAATTGCCACCTTCCCTTACTGGACACTTGCTTTTAATAGGGAGTGGGATATTTATGTGCTTCTTTGAGCAAGATCCCAAAGCTCAGATGACTGGGCTACTGCACATACAAACCTTATCTGAGCTCCCCACTAGTCACCCTGCAGTTCAGCTGGGAGATACACAGAGCTTTTCCAATCATTGTCACAGAGTCGTACTTCACAGCAGCTCTCTTGTATTGCCTTTTCTTTTTTTTTTTTTTTTACTTTCTTCTCCCAGAAGCAAAGCATACCCCTAGTACATATGGATTACTAACCCCCTGATCTATGTTTTTTTTTATCAGGTGGCTGTAGCATTAACTAGAGAAGCTATTGTGTATTGACCTCAGTCAAGCAACAGTGTTTTTAATTAACCTTCTTCACATTGACTATGTTAGGAGATCAGCGAGAGGAAATTCAGCTCATTCTCACCCCGATTTTATGTGTCACACCATTATGACAGTAGCAAACAGGGTTTGTGGTAAAAAGCCAGTCCTCTACCAAGCAGATAAGTTCTCTGCCCAAGACCTGACTGAACTGGTTCTCTTCAGTTGTTGTAATTGTGGAGACATTTTTATTGTATTTCCTAGAGTTTGTGTAACTGAGATTTAAAAAGCAGGTGGAGCTCTGCACCCACAATTCACTTGTTTCAATTGGAAAATAATGTTGTTTTATGCAGCTTTATGGCTGCTAAACAGGACTGTGCCTCAACTCATTCACTAAGGAAATGCAGGATATCCCAACAGGATAGTCTGGGATATGGATGCTGGATTTAACTGTTCACTCTATCACAGATTTCCTTGTGCATCACTGGTCAAATGACTTCGAATTCTTGTGTCTTAGATCAGTAAAATAAGGACAAATAAGAGTTCCTTATTTCTGGGAGGGCTGGTGAAGACAAAAAGTCTGAAGTTTCATGAGGCTCACAGGAACAGCTTCTCTCATAGAAGCTAAAACAGGTAAAGCTAGTTTTTAAAAGAATCACAAGCAGTCCCAGCTCTTCCTGTTCTGCTGGTAGCAATAGCAAAGATACTAGTGACTAAATATACAAGCACTGCCTTCATACTTTGGGCTTTTCCCTTCAGTTCATGACTGATGTGTATATGCAGATTTAGAGATTTAAAAGCACAACAGCAGGAAAAGCCCTTTCTGTTGTTTGTGCAGTGGTTTAAGAGAGAATATTCAGCTTCAGGATTATTAGCCCTGCATCCTCGAGTATATTCCCTCCTTCATTTCATCTCCTCTCAGATTTTCCTTCAAGGCATTGAGTTTGAACATCGTATTTCAGTCTGGGATTTCTCAGAACTATAAAAATGCATGGAAAGAATGTAAATTGAGCTCTCTACTCAACTTCTAGCTAGATCTACTGTATGCAGGTAGTCTTTCTCTGGAGTAGCAACACTGTGTAAGACCACAAAATTAAAGGATATCAAAGGGCCACCTGTTCAGCCTTTCACCATTGAAGAAACCCACCTTTCTGCCAGACCTACTATGTCTCTTCTGGACCTTATCTGGAAGCATTAAGCTTCCAGAAATCCAAAATACTCAAAATCCTCACATTTTGTCCAAAACATTCAGTTACATAACTATCCCATAGGAGGCACATTTGACTCTATCATTCCTCTTATTTAGTTAACCTTTTTATTTTCTGGTTTGAGGGCCAATAGTGTCTGTCTGGCAAATATTACTATTTCCTGAATCTCTTCCATCTCCAGAAGTCAAAAATTACCTACTAATTTTAACTTCATTGACTTCCTAGATTTAGTTTTGTGAAAGAGAGTATTGTGTGAAATTCTCTGATCAGCTACCCTCATCCCCAGGAAGCTTTAATCCTACCTCATAAATCATATCTATACTTTCCTTTTGCCCTTGGAAACCAGTTAATCCTGCTTTCTTTGAGTCCTTTCCAAAGACAAAAATTTGTCTGATAAGCCATAAATGTCGTGATACCTAGTTAACATTCCTTTTCCTAGACAAACAAAACAAAATACCTCTCCCTTAATGGTCAGATAACGAGTTAAAATTTTTATTTCTCAAGAGATGTTCATAGAATCAGAATCATAGAATCATAGAATTATTATAGTTGGAAAGGACCTCTAGGATCATCAAGTCCAACCTTCAGCCCAACATATGCCTAATCACTAGACCATAGCCTCGAATGCTATGTCTACTCATTTTTTAAACACCTCCAGGGATAGTGACTCCACCACCTCCCTGGGCAGCTTGTTCCATTGTCCAACCACTCTCTCAGTAAAGAATTTATTTCTAATATCCAATCTAAACCTCCCCTGATGCAACTTGAGGTCATTTCCTCTCATCTCATCATTAGTAATTTGGGAGAAGAGACCAACAACAGCCTCACTACAACCTCCTTTTAAGTAGTTGTAGAGAGCAATAAGGTCTCCTCTCAGTCTCCTCTTCTTTAGACTAAACAACTGCAGTTCCCTCAGCTGCTCTTCGTAAGACTGTTTTCCAGACCTCCCACCAGCCTCACTGTCCTTCTCTGGACCCACTCCAGCACCTCAATGTCCTTCTTGTACTGTGGTGCCCAAAACTGGACACAGTACTCAAGGTGTTCCTCAAACTGTTTGAGACTTCAGTTCAGATGGGAGAATCTGTGTTTGAAACATTTCCCAAAATAAACCATTCATTTGCATTGTCACCTGCTATCTCCCTATGGTAGACAAAGAGTTAGATATTAAAAATTCTGACTGTGTCTAGAGAAATTAAAATGTCATCACATTAAAAGGCTGAGGGTCTGATTTGATAATGAGTTTTCCCTTTTCCACATCAAAATACTAAATAAGTAATAATATTTTTGGAATTAATTCTAATCTCAAAAAAACCCAACCCACCACCAATTTTGTCTGTGCTAGATTAACTGTCAAAACTAAAGTAAAAAATATGCTTTTCAGTTGACTGTAAGAAGAAGTTATGAACAACCAAAGCATTTGAAGATGGCTGGACTCCTTCCTTTGACTAGTGGAAGTCTGCAACTCTTACCAAATTAGTAAAATTCCATCAGGTCGTCACAAATATGTGTCTACAATACACTGGAATACCTGAAGGTTTCATATCTGAAAAACATTGTGGCAAAGTAAACACCTGTTTTAGCAGCATAGTTAATCCTTCTTATATCTCTTCTAGGCATATGAATAATCCAGATGAATCAGTGATATTATGACTATGTTTAAAGTTCAAAGTGTATTTAACCGAATCAGTTAACTACTCTCTGAATCAAGGGCAGTTCTCCTCTCCCTCTACTCTGCCCTAGGGAGACCACATCTGGGGTATTTTGTCCAGTTCTGGTCTCCCCAGTTCAAGATGGACAGCAAAATACTAGAGTCCAATGAAGAGCTAGGAGGAGGATGAAGAGACTGGAACATCTTTCTTAGGAGGAAAGGCTGAGAGCCCTGTGGCTATTTAGCCTGGAGAAGAGAAGACTGAGAGGGAATCTTATCAGTGTTTACAAATATTTGAATGGTGGATGTCAAGTAGAAGGGACCAGTCTCTTTTCGGTGGTGCCCTGTGATAGGACGAAAGGTAATGGTCACAAACTGGAAGACAGGAAGTTCTACCACTACATGAAGAAAACTTCTTCACTGTGAGAGTGACAGAGCACTAGAACAGGCTGCCCAGCGAGGTTGTGGAGTCTCCTTCTCTAGAGACTTTCAAAACCCATCTGTGTGGCCTGCCCTGGGTGATCCTGCTCTGCCAGGGGGGTTGGACTTCTGATCTCCAGAGGTCCCTGCCAACCACTACCATTCTATGATTCTATGTACCAGGATTGTTGAGGTTTTTGTTATTTAAGAAAAAAAAAAAAAAAAAAAAGAGAGAGAGAGAGAAATCAGCAATAAAAGGCTGTCTTAGTTCTTGTGGCCTCCAGGTAGAACTCATTCTGGAATACAACAGAGTTCATGCACTAACCTTCTGGGAATAATAAGAAACTATTTCCTAGAAAAAAACCAAAAAAACAACAAACCAAACCTCCAGATAATGTATCTGAAGCACTGCATTTTCTTTTCATTACATGTATTTTAAAATACTGGGAAAAAAGGTATTTCAATAATTAAACTACATAAGAATCTTCATCTATTATTTTATCTTCATAAAAAAAGGGATTTCTGAAGCTGGATTGTTGCTGCCATTTAAAATCTCAAGACAGGGTGTAAGTCTACTTATGAGACATTTGTTGATTACCTCATCAATAAAGTAACTAAAAAGAAAAGCGACAAACAGCTCTCTGAACATGAGAAATGTAAGGAAAAAAAAAAACATAGGAATATTATATATTTTAAAAATAGAATCAACATATATTCTTCTAACTCCCTTTCATACTAATAATCAAGTGATTCTTCTAATGATGTGAGGCCCTTAGTTGTCTTTAAATTCAAAACATTTCTCTGCCATGGTAGGTAGGAAGCAAAGAACAATTGTTAGTAACCACTTCTGAGAGATAGCATGTCACATTTATTTGATACTTTCATGTTCATTTCATGCAGATTTCCATGTGTATTTCTGAATTGTATCCCAACACTTGCCTTGTAGTCAGTATCTTCTCTATATGGCTATCAGTATGCTATGGGACAGTGTATAGAAAGATCTGCTAAATGACATATGCTTGCAAACAACATAAACTTCCATCTCTTCACCCACAGCATCAGTCATTCCATCACAGAAGGCACAATCTGCCACTAACAAATCCATGCTGTCTTCTTCAAATTACTTTCTAGTACTTTGTGTGCCGGGAAACACCTTCCACAGGGACATGGTCTACAACATTTTGGAAGCTGAAGGGAGGTTGATGAGCTTATAGCCCACACTGTTCTTGCTATCTCTTTTAAAAGATAGACAGGATCTCAGCTTCACACTATATAAGATTTCCAAACTCACAGACTGGTGCACTACTAAGTTACCTCTTTTTTTTTTTTTTTTTTTTTTCTTTTCCTCACTGAAACAAAATACTTGATGTCCTTACATTGAAGTTAGCCATTACACTACTTATTGTTATTCTTATAGAAACAAATAAAACTCAACTAGATCTCTCAAAAAACAAGAGCAGTTACTGGTTATATGCTTATTATTGTTAAGAGCTGAGGATGAACAAGAAGATGAATGTGAGCCAGTACTGTGCAGAAAGCCTGATACTCCACTGAAACACATGACTTTTAAAATGTGCTTTGAGAAACTGTGCAGCTCACACCTGAAGGCCAGGAATTCTGTAGGCATGACATTCACTGATATGCATCACATTGTTCATACACATTGTGCATAAGAAATTCCAGAAGGGATCATGATAGGGAAATGTTGCTTGGACATTAGTGGTACTTTATAGTATTGTCATCCAGGACTGCCGAATATCCATCCCCTGAGGGATTTTAGTAGACAGTTAGTTAAATGCCTCTCAGGGATGGTGGGTATGTTCAGGCACAGTAGACACTGAATTAAGGTTCAGAATTAGAAGACTTATCGAGTTCCCCTCCAGTGAATTCTTGCTTAATCATCAGGACTCAGCCATGAGATTCAGCAGAAAAGGAAATTAAATGAAAGTCATGACATTGGCTTTCCAAGAAATTACCCACTTACATTTCAGTTAGCACAACAATCCCCTAACTTAGTATTAATAGATGACATATTTTATGTAAGGTGCAAAACCTAGATCCTAAATTCATAAAGTTAGCATCTTCCTCACAGAAGTGTTTTTATTTTCCAAAAGATTGAATCAACTCCTTCCCCCTACTGAGTCTCAGTTTCTGTCACTCACAGTTTATTTGTCATATGCAGCTACAGTTGGAAACTCTGTTCTTTCTCCTTTTCAGTCATAAACTGTTGGCTCTCTTAAACAGCTACTGCCTTCCAGAGAGTCACAAAGTAATTGCTCAATTGACTTCATTTTAGATAGGATGAAGTGATACTTGTATACTGCTGGCAGAGCTCTTCAGGTCAAAAGGAGCTTTGAGAAGACAAGGTGACGTCATTCTACAAGCCACGAAGACAAAGGAGTGTCTCCAAAATTTGATATACTTTATGCCCATCATGTGCTGAGACATGCACTATAGGTACAAATGAAGGCATAACAGCACTACAGCAAAAGGTGTTAACTTCTAGTTTTCTGGATGTTACAGAACTTCAATTAGGCCTCAGAACAAGATGTTTTATTTATATACTGAACTTCACCATGAACCAGTCAATGTGCATCAGTGGTATCAGAGGTGAGGTTTTGTAACAGTGAAATGTACTGCTGAATCTCTTTGGGTTTTAATGCTCATTGACTTGGACACGTAATCAATTGCTGCATCTCCAAAGGCCCATAGATATTGACTTTGGTCTCCATATAAAGAGTCATTTGGGGGATACTTTCACTTCAAATTGAATTGTGGACCTTTAAATCTTTTTAGTAAAATACTGGAACAAACACTACATGTCAATGCTCCTTCTGCATTTTTAAATAGAACAAAAATGCTCCAGTCTGAAGATAAAGTTCCTAGAAGGATCCCAGCTTGTTCTTTTTCTCTGGCAGATCCTTTAAATCCTTATGGATTTTATTTCCCATATAGACAAAATGCATTAGTTTTACAATACTCACAATCCTTCTCCAACAAGACAATAACACAAGTTCCTCTTTAGCATTAGTCTAAGCATCAGCTGTACAAATTCTGGAGAGAAGGAAGGAGGAGAAATGATATGGCAATCAATTAGTTTGATACTTATCTCTTGGTTTCTTGCTTATGCATTTGATAAAGGACCTGGGGATGAAAGGAGATGGAAAAGTCTTATTTTCAATCATGTCTTTTTTGTTACATGTTACCTACTATGCATCTTGTACGAATTTTTTTTTTTTCTTACTCTGCCGAAAAACGAATGATACTAATGGAATCTACATGATTAATAAATGTGGATGACTCAGCTTGTTTGGCAGTAGTCAATACATAGGAATTCCTACCCTTTTGCCAGATTGCTTCTATGAACTGCCAGTCTAAATAGCAAACTAGTAAAAAGTGTACTAAGTAGCAAGCACAAATACAAGACACTTTTTAAAAAAGAAAGTAGTGTTTACAAAGAAGAATGTAGAATTGCAGTAATATAGACTGTAGGAAACTTTTTGTGACTCATTAATAGTTCTTAGGAATAGTTCTTGTTCTATATGAACAAGGTTAGGCATAATAACATATAAAACATGAGTGTTATGTAAATATTTTAGCTAAGTATACTAGCTATCTTCTTCTTGTATGCAGTGTATTTACTGTGACATTTTTATCATAGTCAAGATCACACATCTTACAAGATATTTTTACTTCAGTAAAAAAACACTGTGCCTCAAAATCCTCTGTAGCTCCAGTTTAAACCTTAGCCCTCCCACCACCTGACACTGTCCTGCAGCTTCCACCCTAAGCCAGTCCTGCAGCAAGCCAGTATTTGTGAGATTCAGGATGCCAGCCTCTGCACGGTGAGACAAGCAGGGGTGAGGAAGTTGGGTGTGTGTCAGTGCCACAGTGTCAGGTGGCAACAGAGAGTGTAGTCCTGGTTTATCAGCCAGTTCTTGGTTCTCCCCAGCCTTCCTGGCTTCTTTGAGCCCAATACCAGGTATAAATATTCTGCACTACATTTGTCTACCCTATTCTTTCCAGGCACAAGACCCAGAAGCTCCCTCTGCCACATGAAAGGCTAAAAAGCTGGCCTCAGAATATACAGAGGCACTCCATGCTCCAAAATTGGCAAGGTAATATTAGTGCAACAGGTAGGTTACTAATTCAGTGGAAGGGGCAGGAGAAGGTGTGTTGGAGGTAATGAATTTCACAAAGGGCACTGAGTCCTTCATGCATTGTGAAGTGCAAAAACGTTATTTTATTATCAGGAATAAAAATCCTTTGTCATACAGAAGTTATACTGGCTTCAGACAGACAGGCTACTAATTAGGAGAGTCTGTTTCTCAGAGGAGATGGACTATCTGTATCACCAGGACACTAAAAAATGTAGAGAGATAGATCAAAAGGTAGATGGACAGATAAGCAGGCAGGCAAATAGAAAGACAATCTAAGTACTTAAAGCCCACATTAGAATATATTTCCACAAAAGTTTATCCCAATATATTTCCAAATAAATTAATAAACAAAGAATACTCTTACTTCATCATCATGCAACCCTAGAGGTGCAGCATTAGCAGCCATCTCTGCCTGCAATCCCCATCTGAGACAGAACTTCAGTCTCTGAATCCCTTCATCACTAGTAAAATTCATTGCCTCTAACCCTCAGTTCTTTGTGTCCTCATCCACATCTCCTCTCTTGAGAAGTGACATGGTTTCTACAGGGGTATGGAGATAATCCATACACCAGACCTGTGATCCTTATCGGCTACATAAGCTCCAGGAGAGAAAAGGCCTTTTCTTGAGAATACTGCAGAGCCTAGAGCTCCTTTTAATCCATAAATAAGATTTTTAATACCACACTGAGGAGATACAGTGAAAATGTCTTGATTTTAGATATTAAAATACCCCCCCCCAAAATACTTCCTTGGAGGTCTATATGCACTAAATAATGTATGTATTCCTCTCAATGAGCAGCATAGCAAGTGTTTAAGCCTTTCATCACTCTTATTACCATGTTATTTGTCTCTCTAGTGTTTTTATCTGATAGCATTTGTCTTTCTTTTATATGTGTTTCCTTAACCCTACTTCACAGGTATTTTTAGTCTTGAGTGTTTATGCCAGTTTTGATTAGCCATTCTGCACATAAACTTACTTGAATGATCAAAGGTGATTTCTGATTTGAGTGCCTGAAATAATTTCTTCTTTTTCCTGTTTGCATCTTGTTTTGTGCCCCTCTCCTCTCTGCTTGTACTCTTTCCTGTTCCTTCCAAGTCCAGAACACCATTTTCTCCAGTTGCCCTCTTAACTTGTCCATAATTTTGACACCTAAGATTTGCTGATGTACATACATTTCAGCCACTTCAGGTTTGCAAACTTTGACCTGATATTGGAGAACTGAAGTAATTCAAAGCATGGCTGAGACAGGGAGAACACATGGATCAGTTCCTCTTGCTGTACTGGCAAGAAACAAAATGATTTGCTGCCACACAGTGATGGAAAAATCCAGGCTGGATACAGGAAACAGCAGCAGAGAAATGTTTAAATGAACCTTTACCCAGGCGATATCAAAGTCTTTTTACTGCCTCATCTTTCTGCTTCCTTCCACACCCTCAGAGCTGCTCACTTATATGCGCCTGGTCTATTCATTAACATCTGATTAAGGCATACATCTGCTGCAGCTTTACATCAGCATTGCACTCCCCCACATGAAAACTGCCTGGAGCTTTCCATCTTTTCTTCACATTTGTTTCCGGTGCACTAAGAGCAAAAAAAGCTTTTTCATGCTGATTGACAAACGGAGGGAAAACAAACTCTGGGTTTTGAAGAGGATGAAAGAGCAGAATATGCCTCTCATCCAAAACCAATCTCTCCTCAGGGATGTGCCCCAGAGAGGCAGGGAGGTTTCTTTTCATTAAAGGAGCAAAAAAGAGAAAAGAGTATCACAGCTGTAGACATGACAGTCAGGATAGAAACGGGGCAAAAGCAAGAAGTTTTTTCGGTTTTTTTTTTTTTTTTTTTTTTTTTTTTTCTGCCATGGGAAGCAGTTGCACTTTATGACTTTACCTCATTTATTCACAGTTGCTTGTCTACAGCCCATTGCTATGTATCTAAAAGGTATGCCAATACCACAGATTAATGGCTGAACCTGAGTCATTTGCTAACTAGATTTCATACCATCCTTCAGGGTATATTAGTTACAGAGGTCACCAGTCACATGTACAATGATGTTTTAGAAAGCCCTGTTAACTGGTAAAACCACCAGTACACCCCCACCTCCCCACCTGCTCTTTTTTTTTTTTTTTCTTTTTTTTTTTTTTTTTTTTTTTTTTTTCTTTTTTTCTTTTTCTTTTCTTTTTAAAAAGCATAGTCACATCTGCTTCTGAGGGCTGAGAAATAAAGTAAGCAGTCCCACTGTCTGCTGGCATAGTTAGTCTTGCCCATTCTCTTTTACTGAACATGAACAGATTTATCCTCTGAATTAATGAATAGAGATCTATTGATTATGGGCATTTTCCAGTCATCCCTAAGTAGGCCATTGCTCGGCCACTGGACTTCTTGCTTTCTAATAATCTTTCCAACAAATGCAAAGTGCAATTTCAGAAAGATGCTAAAATGCTGAACTCCAAATCAGGAACAAAAGGTACAAACCAAAGGGCTTTATGATAAAGCAGTATGCAGTGTTGAGCTATAAATTTAATCAGAAATAATTAGGTTTCTTCTCAATACAAACAGTACCAAGCTATGACATTTCACTACAGAAGTATCCACCATAAAGACAGACTGCATTTAAGCAAGGCAATACTGATTGCCTCACTGCCAGTAAGAAAAGACTTCCACATGGTCCACAGCTCTCAGACAGTATTGCATATAGTGCTAAAATTATTTAGATGATGACTGTCAGGCTCTTTGACTTGTTGATGCTCCAGAAAGACATTTTCGTTAATGTGGAGTTCTGGTTGTAAAGTGCTTAGAGAAGTGACCATGCCTATCATTTTCTGAGAAAACCTTCCATATATTTCATTTATATCTGCTTGAAACAAAAATACAGGTTTTATTCCAGCTGTAAGTAACAGAATTGGCATACCTAGAAGTCAATAGCTTTGTTTCTCGTTTATTTGCCCATTTGATTATAGTTATATTTACTTTGCTTTCGGATTCACTTTGAATTTCCTCTGGTAAGACATAAAGTATATTTTGCACATACATCTCAGAATGATTTGAAATACTTAAATATTGATAGCATGTGTAAATAACAACAGAAAGTTTCATGGATAAATTTTAAGAGTGGAGATCTTTTTTCTTCTCCTTTACAGAGTAGGCCAAAAATCTCATATAAATTCTTTCTTTTTGAGGGTTTTATAATATTTTGTGCATTAAGACATTGAAACTTGATTTAGAAGCTGACAGTGGTAGAGAATCCATCATAACTGGAGTAAAGTTGTTCCACTGATTAATTACTGTCTTTGAATTTACTTTAATCTAGCTTCCAGATCCTGAATCTCATGGATCCATCTTTCTGACAGAAATACCACCTATGGTAAGCCATCTCTTCCCACTACCACCTTTTAATTTTCTCTTTGATGTACTAAACAGATTAAATTTTCTTGGTCTCTCCCTAGAAACAAAAATACAAAAATCCTATTATTCTTTTCTGAAACCTTTACAATCCTTCATCAGTTTTTTTGAAGGATGACTCTTAGAACTCAAAACAAAAGTGTATCATTAGTGCCAGAGGTTTATGACTCATAACAACAGTTCTAAATCTCACTTCAGCAATTGAAATAGCTAGAAACAAACATCCAAGTCCCTCTTCATGCCATGCCAACAGCAAAAATAAAGTACTTCCTCATTTATATATGATATTTCCTGACTAATTCTTCAGAATTTGTATTAAGCCTTAGCTAAATCTGATCACCCGCTCCTGTTCAGTGGTTGCATTGCTCTGGTGCTCTTCAGTTACTGATTTCAAGGATGAAGTCCCAGTTTCACAACAGTTTCTGTGTGCCTGGAAGTATAGATTTGTAAGGTGGTAGCACACTTTCACATTTTGTGTGGAAGTACATGCTTATTTACTTCTGTAAGTGAATCAGAGCAGTCTCTATACCCCATATGCTATTTGTCATTATTATTCATTCACTAATTCTGTGTCATCAGAACACTATAGACTTTTGGGCATCCTAAGACATTTTTCAGACTGGATATGTATATGTATGTGTATGTGTATATGTATATGTATATTTAGCAGAAATAAATAAGGTGATTGTACTTCAAAGTTTATTAGAAGTTTAAGCAAAAAACCAGAACTCCACATAGAGCAGAAAGAAAAAGTTGTGATCATGCTTGCGGATTCTGAAAACTTATTCTACTCTTTCTTGTGCACATATTTCCATTTTTTCCTGATTATATAAGTTCCTTTCCTCAGACAAATGAAGGTAATGGAAAAACAGTTAAATTCCATCAAAATTTTACTTAACAGTGGCAAAAATTGTTTTTATTAGTGAATCATAATTCACAGAAAAGCAAAAGCTGTTTATAGAATGTATAACTTGGACTGGTCAAAAATATTAATATTTCAAGGACTATGTTTTGATGAAACACTGTCCTCAACCGAAAAAATTGTTTTATTATTGGATAAAATAAAAACCTGATTTATTTTATTCCATCTCCTTGCATAGGGAGTAGGAAAGAGAAACTTTTTTTAATCCCTTTCTTTCTCATATTTGTGCAGTTTTGAAACTGAGAAAAAGGAAGAGCACAATACAAAAATGAAAATGTAGAATGTTTTCTCAGAAAGAAAAAAATGTGGATAATAGTAAGAGAATAGAACTAAACTTTTCTTTCAAAACTTTCAATGAATCATATTTCTCTCTTTTTGATTGACTCTAGTTGTGTCATTCAGAGCAGGAGCAGAAACAATTACCACGTGATACAGTAAGACACAGCTTGAATGGTAAATCACTGGGATGAAACATTCAAATTAATATTAGCTACATGAGTGAAATGAGTTGGAACAAACTATTCATCAAACAATTTCAAATAATAAACTAATTAATGCAAATTGTGATGTGTTCATGGAGAAATAACAAATGCAGAAAGGGCAAAATTCACTGTCAAATAAAATGTTCTCCAGGAATAATTCATATAGCTGAAGGAGAAAAGAGTTGAATGCTAATTGGTAGGAATAAGGAGAACATAGCATGGAAAAAAGGCTAATTCATGGATGGCAGTAAGTCTACTGACTGCTTGGGAAAAATGGAACTAGATACTGCTGAGTCTCTTGAAAAGTTGGATGTACCTTAGGTTTAAGCCCATGTGTTAGATTTTGCAAGATTAATATTTTAGACTGTAGGTTCTCCAATAAATTATCTTAAAATGAATGTGCAGCATGTAATAGAAAGAAGCTCTGCACTCAGCCAGGTTAACTACCCTTAAAGGAAATGATAACAGTTATTAATAATACATGGTTATAGAACTACTTGTTTCATTCTGTTAAATTTTGTAGAAACTCAATGCAGTAAAACATTGTATTAGAATAACCATATAAAACAAATTCTGCAGAGTCATGATATGTTCATTTTAAACACAATCTGTGATCTTCAGTTTTGTTTATTTGTCTGTTTGGCAGTACTCTCACACTCTCTTGCTGGACACTGCATCTCCAGTAATGCAGAGCTGTCAGGAGGGTTCTGAGTCATTTCTGTAGTAAGCAATTCCTCAGCATTTGCTGTTTCATTGCGGCAGAGCAGTAATACATGCACAAATGAATATGCACAAAGACCTAAACACACAGCTCATTTCTTTCCAGATCATATTGATTAGTTTTGGAGGGGATTAGAGAGAAGGAACTGTGATGTCAGTTGTCATTGATTTCCAAGATAAATGAGGAATTGACCAGGAAAATCCCACCCAGCCAAAAGATAACACTTAAATACAGTCCAAGCAGTAAGCAAAGGATTAACTTTGCTGAAATATCAGAACCAGTTTTAGATAACATTCATTTCAAGTAGATGAATGTATATACTTTGGTGTTTCAAGGTGAGCAACACTGGGGGTTTTATTTCAGTTTCAACTCCTTACTAGTTATATTCCCAATGGACATTATAAGATGCCCCACTGTTTATTACAAGCTTAGATTTCTGTACTAAAATAGCTGATTTGATCAAGAACATTGAACAAATCTATTTTAACAAGGTGATAATTATATTCATGTTCTTCAGATGTCAAATATATGTTAAATAGGGAAACATTTATTAAGTGTGAGTACTAATGCCAGGAGAACCAGCTACCATGACATTTCTTTAAAAAGAACAGAAGAAGTTGTTCAACACCTGCATACTCTGTTTTGTACCAAACTACTCTAATTAGCACATTTTGAGATATGATTAGAGCACTAGAGGAAGCTTTCCAAATGCCATTAATTATGGATGTGATCTTAAATTATTCACTTTGAATAGTTTTACTTGCTATGTGCCTTTTATCTTCCACTATCTTTTTGTTGCATCCTAGAGCAGATCCAATTAAACCTCAAATGGAGGTTTCTTATGGTAAAGAATAGGTAAACTGAAAATTAATCACCTTTTTTTTTTTTCTAACGTGCTCATTCTAAAAAGGAAGAACGTGTGTGAGACTCAATTTTTTTCCTCTTAAATGTTCAATATTCTCTAGTTCAGCCTCTACCAGCATTGGAAGAGTCATTAAGCATGAAGTTTTCCATCTCTCACTAAAGCAATATTATTGAATACAACAAAATATTTTCATTCTTATTCCTTTTAGAGATTACTATATCTATATCAGATCTGTTATCCAAGCCTTTGATATATATCACAGTTAGTATCATATGTGGAGTCTAATAGCTTGTAACCAACTAAAGAACCTTTTCCGGGCTCACATGCAACTAGATCTATCAGGAATAAGTCTGTGCAAAGAAAGGAGTATGGCACTAGGAAGGAGGGACTCACAGAGAGGGGGAAGTGTGGAGTCATAATATAAGAAAAAGGAAAGACGTGGTGAGCAAAGCTGAACATAGTCCTAGGGAAGAAGCAGCTTGAGAAGGAATAATAGACAGAGGAAGGCAGTGAGGAGAACAGAGCACAGGGTGAGCAACCATTGCTTGTGTGTCTGCCCCCATGAATGCCACAGCTAGCTGTATCTTGTACAGCCCTGTGGTGAGCCTCTGCCAGTGCACAAGGTAAACTCAATCTATCTAATAGGTCAGAGGACTAGGCTAAATAGGGACATTTGGCTGGATCTGAAAGAGTTGGCAGATGTGCTTGCCAAGCCATTTTCCATGATTTACCTGAAGTCATGGCTAACTGGGGAGGTCCCAATGGACTGGAGGGTAGCAAATGTAACACCCATCTACAAGAAAGTCAGAAAGGAGGATCCAGGAAACTATAGACCTGTCAGTCTGACCTCAATACCAGGGAAGGTCATGGAACAGATCATCTTGAGTGACATTCCAAGCTATATAATGGACACCCAGGGGATCAGGCCTAGTCAGCATGAAAGGCAGGTCCTGCCTGACAAACCTGATCTTCTTCTATGACAAGATGATCCATCTATTGGATGAGGGAAAGGCTGTGGATATTGTCTACCTAGAATTCTGAAAAGCATTTGACACTGTTCCCCATAGAATTCTCATAGAAAAACTGTCTGCTCATGGCCTGGATGAGTGTACGATCTGCTGGATCAAGCACCGGCTGGATGGACGGTACCAAAGAGTGGTGGTCAATGGGGTTAAATCCAGCTGGTGGCCGGTCACAAAGTGGTGTTCCTCAGGTCTCAGTGTTGGGACCATTTCTCTTTAGCATCTTTATTGATGATCTTGATAAGGACATAGAGTGTATCATCAGCAGATGACACCAAGTTAGGCAAGAGTGTTGATCTTCATGAGGATAGGGAGACTCTATAGAGACACTTGGGATAGATTGAATCAATGGGACAATGTTAACGGTATGAGTTTTAACAAGGCCAAGTGCTGGGTCCTGCACTTGGGCCACAACAACCCCATGCAACGCTACAGGCCTGGGGAAGTATTGCTGGAGAGCTGTCTGTCAGAAAAGGACGTGGGGGTTCTAACTGACAAGCAAATGAATATGAGCCAGCAGTGTGCCCAGGTGGCCAAGAAAGCCAATGGCATCCTGGCCTGTATACGAAATAGTGTGACCAGCAGAAGTAAGGAGGCGATTGTCCCCCTGTACTCAGCACTGGTGAGGCCAGACCTTGAGTATTGTGTCCGTCCAGTTTTGGGCACCTCAATACAAGAGAGATCTCGAGGTGCTGGGGCGAGTGCAGAGGAAGGTAATGAAGCTGGTGAAGGGCCTGGAGAATAAATCTTATGAAGAATGATTGAAGGAACTGGGACTGTTTATTTTGAGGAAAAGAAGGCTAAGGGGAGACCTCATCACTCTCTACAACTACCTGAAAGGACATTGTAGAGAGGTTGCTGCTGTTCTCTTCTCACAGGTAATTAGCAATAGAACAAGGGGGGTGGCTTCAAACTGCAACAGGGTAGGTTTAGACTGGACATTAGGAAAAAATGTTTCACAGGAAGAGTAGCCAGACACTGGAATAGGCTGCCCAAGGAGGTCGTTGAGTCACCATCCCTCGATGTGTTTAAGGGTCGTTTGGATGCGGTGTTGGGGGATATGATGTAGGGGAGAACTTTGTAGAGTAGTGCTGATGGTTGGATTCAATGATCTCAAGGGTCTTTTCAGTCTGAAGGATTCTGTGATTCTGTGAGAAAGGGGACCTTTTTCTTAAAGTAACAAAGGTGGCTGCTTTCAGGTTGTGGATAGTACAGGACTCTCTGATGTCTGCAATCTACTAACAGTTCTAAGGCTGCTACTCCCTGCACTGATATTGGTCTAAATGATCATCTGGGCACCAGCTTTTTGCAGCTTTATAGAGATACTGGTTGAACATTGGGTATCTGGCCCATGTTTTCTACTATCTCACATGCTCATATTCACGTCCTAAATACTTCTCCAGTAAAAAAAGTGCATGGCACAGTGAGTAAACTGCTTTTACTCCATCTTCTTTCTTGTTTTTTCCCTTCCACACCTTAATATGACTTGCTGATGTCCTTAGTAGGACACACATTTTTGCAGGGATAAAGAAAGATATTTCATGTACATGTTTAAAAATAAAGCTCACATCTACACATAATGAACAGAGACATAATAAAAGCCTCCCATGTATGTCCTCTAGGCTAAGCAGAGTAGTCAAACAATCCTAGTGCCTGCAATGACTGAAAATTGCCCTGGATTTTATCTTTTTTTTCTTCCTAGGTTTAAGTTCCTCCTTTAATGCTTCCTCTGGGACCCATTAGAAGCAACTTGTTTTCTTAAAGACTGCTGATAAAATCCAGTGAAAAGGAATGACAATTCTCTTAAAAGGTGTTTAAAACACGTGGCTGTAGAAAACAGACAGAAGATGAGCTGTACTCTAAACTGAAGTGCTATCACTTCACACAATAGCCACATCCTTCTTAAAGCTAAACAGAGCTGAAGTTGTTCTCTGAATAGGAAACCTCCAAGGAAAACACCTCTAGGAGTAATCATTCAGAATTCTGTTCTCCCACTGATTCTGTGACGTTTGGTCGGTGTCATATGCAAACTGTAATCTTCCTGATAAGAAAGGGGGGGGGGGGTTAGGGCTTTTTTGACAGTTTACTTCTGACATCCCAAATTAATACCTTATGTGGCTATTACCCACAGTCTACTAAAGCACTGCTGATTAATATTTTCCCTTGTCTAATTCATTAACTGCCTCTTGTCTTGAAAATAACTCCTGTGTAGATCTTGGCATGAGGTGCTGCATCCCTAGACTTTACCACAAATTCACTCACATGCTTGAGTGAGCTAGGGATCGGGCTGAGATCAGGTAGACATCCCATTCTCTATCCTCAGTAAGTCAATGGAGTTTGCATTATCTCTCGCAGTATCAGGTCCATACTGTTCAATCAGAAACCCTATAGTACGAAGTGAAAGTGAAAAATGTAATTTTCCATTCACAAGGATAGGAGAGAGAGATCATTATTAGGTGAATCAAGTACATTTAAAGGGTTTTTACAAGTCCTCTCCAACCTTGTAACATTCTATTTCTCCACATTGATATCTTTTCCTCCATGATCACTTGAGACTCTAAGATACCATAACAGGGAGAGTAGGACCTTCCTTGAGGTAGACATTTCCTGCCCTCAAGGGTCTTGGCATTGTACAGCAATGGCTCTGTGCAGCGAGCAAGATTCTTGCTGCCACTCTGGAACCTGTTTAAAGCTGTCAAGTTGGCAAATATCTATGAAAAAGATAACATTTTAATCAGTCTACCAGCAAAAGAAAAATCTCATGGAAAAAGCAGGTGCTTATAGAATGGAATCCTATCTTTAGTGCTATGTACACACTGTCTGTCTTACACCTTTAAGTTTTGAAAGAAAGAAGTTATCGATTTTCTGAGTTCGTGTTGCCTTTTTGATATCACCAGTTGCTTGCAAAACCATACTGAGAAAAAAGAAGAAAAACTGAACAAAAGGCAGGAAAATGAGGAAAAGCTGAACAAAAGGCAGGAAACTATAATGGAACCTAAATCGCCTATGCTAACTTTTCTGTCTACAGTTATAGATGAGTAAGTAACTCTAGATATATAAGTCCAAAGAAATAATGCTAATATAACTCAGAGTAACTTCATTGACATTCTCAGTAAAATTGAGAACAACAGAAGAATCAAAATCACCATACAAAATAACTCTTATAAGAGCGCTGACTCTTTGGCATCTTAACATTTTTCGCTAACATCACCCTGAATATAAGTGACAGATACATCCCAGCAAAGGACTATTTCACATGGTCTCAAACATCACCATATACTGTACTTCACACACAAAAAAACCCCAACCAACCATCCAACCAACCAAAAAAACCACACAAAAAAAATCACCCCCCAAAAAACCCAGAACAAAACAAAAACAAACAACCCTCCCCCCCCTCCCCCAAACAATGTGTCATACATATTGATTATATTGCATATTTAATGCATATCTTCCTGGATACTTACTAGGACCGACATTAGGGCAGGTGGAAGAGAATTTCAGACACCCTTCACATGCCAGTCATAACTCATTGTAAAATTAATGAGGATTACTTATATTTAAAGTGAGTTTTGTCCAGATTTATTTTACCTTATTTTTGCTGAAAACCTTGGATTTCTTGTTCCTACAGCGCACTACAAGTATGGCACCAGATAGTACCAGTGCCTGTAAATCTAGTGTTAATCAAGGTTTATCCTATGTGAAATGAGCCATCACAGGTCCTGAATGGAAGCTGTCTGTATCACTATTCTATAGTCACTCCAGTATCAAACATAGCAGATGGGGTAAGATACCAACAGATGAGACTGAATAACTCTCATATTTGACAGTTACTCCTGAAGGTATAGATTGGGACATCATAGAATGTAATCATTCATGACCAATCAACTGTACATAGATGGATGATTTTCCTTCTTTTTTTTTTTTTTTTTTTTTCACTTAGGTGTTGAAAAAACATCTACTTTCAGAATTAAATATATTGGAGAAATTGCCAAAAAACATTGGCTTTGCCTTTGACCAATTTCAAGTGCATTGGGGGATGTTCTGCATGCTTTTATTTGCATTAAGAAAGAATGTGAGCAGGAAGGAAATGAAGTTGAATAGCAGTCAGTGCTGTAAAAACATATTTACTGATGCAAAAATTACGTATCTTGCAAATCTACAGTTAATCATCAAGAAGAATTGCTGTAACCATAGATCATCCATGGTACAGGTGTATTTGTAGTCATGTAAGAATTTCCTGAGTAGCTTAGGACAGCTTATCTGTCCCATCTCCCTCACACTCTTCTCTTTAACTTACAGGAAATTTCAGTGTGTTCAAAATGAGGAAGATAAATCATGAAAAAAGAGGGTGAAAAGAGAGCGGGGGTTAGAAAATACAATACAATGCAATAAAATACCTATACCTGCATTATTGGCCAGAGAAATCCCACCAATACATCATGCCAGTATAAACTACCAAGAAAGTGATGACGTATGGCTTAGGAAACTCCAGCCAGGGTTTTCTCTAACATTGAGGCCAGAATGGTAGTGATCAAAGGCAATAGCTTTTTCAATTGGTGTAGAAAACAGATATAAAAAAAGCGTTGTGTGGGTTCAGATTGTGTTCCCAGAAGAATGTTTCCTAGTCAACTCTCTGAGTACTTCTCTTGGGGTGACCAATAGAGAGTCCATAGGAATATCCTTTGCCTTACTGGTGGAAGGTCAACAACAGCAAATAAGGAACATGCCATGAGCAGCTCTACAGTTTCCCTCCCCATTGCTAGGTTTTAATCTTTTAACATCCTGTACATGTTCTGACAACACAGAGCGGCACATAAAATTCCCAGTTAATTGTCAGACTGTTAGTAATTACTGCTACCTAAAGGGAATCACACATAGCAGATGCAAGCATTAATATCCAGC
Source organism: Megaceryle maxima (assembly GCA_024605025.1). Classification (NCBI taxonomy): domain Eukaryota; kingdom Metazoa; phylum Chordata; class Aves; order Coraciiformes; family Cerylidae; genus Megaceryle; species Megaceryle maxima. The sequence goes on along the minus strand of JANHGN010008134.1, from coordinate 102,494 downwards.
CTACCACCGAAGGCCTAGACTGGCAAGCCCTAGGTGAAGGATTGAAAGGCTTGTGGAGTCATGGGAACAATTGTTTTTTGCTTTCATAGTCTTTTTCCCATCCATCCAGGCTTGTAGCCATCACTTGCATTTCATTGCTTTTCCAGATCTAGGGAAAGGCACAGATTACATTTTATCCTAATTTGGCTTATTGTGTCCCACTGAATTTACTTTCTACAAGTCACTGAAGGCAGGAGAGGATAGCTCTTCAGGAAAACATCATCATCAACATTGTTTCACAACAGTTTTCTTATTATATAATAGGTGACATTCTCTTCTCCTCCCTCCTCATGTGAAAGCAGTTCTTAGGCATGGCAGACAGGAGTGCTAATTTACTAGAAATATTTTTTTCAGGTGCTTATTTTCATCTCAGTTAAAAATTATCCTTCATATCATAGAATCATAGAAATGTCTGGGATGGAAGGGACCATGTCAAAGGCCTTGCAGAAGTCCAGATAGATCATATCCATAGAGGTCATCCCTTATCCACTGATGCAGTCACTCTGTCATAGAAAGCCACTAGGTTTGTCAGGCAGGATTTCCCCTTAGTGAAGCCATGCTGGCTGTCCTTGATCACCTCCATGTGCCTTACCAGACTTTCTAGGAGAATCTGCTCCGTGATCTTCCCAGGCACAGAGGTGAGGCCGACAGGTCGGTAGCTCCCAGGGTCCTCCTTCCTACCCTTTTTAAAGATAGGTGTAACATGTCCCTGTTGTCACTAGCTCCCTGTTCTTGTTCTTCATGAGGAGATATGTTTTCTTTCACCTTCCTTTTTTCATTGATGTACCTGTAGAAGCCCTTCTTATTATTTTTTACGTCCCTTGCCAAGTTCAGCTCCAGCCGTGCCTTGGCCTTCCTGACCTCAATGCCTACACAATCGGGAAGCATTTCTGTATTCTTCCCAGGATACCCATCTCTGTTTACACTGCCTGTGCAGCTTGTTCTTACTTTTTAGCTTGACCAGCAGGTCATGACTCAGCAATGATGGTGTCTTCCCTTTCTTGCTTGATGTCTTACACTTAAGGATCAAGAGCTCTTGTATTCTATGAAAAGTGTCTTTAAAGATCTGCCAGCTTTGCTCTGCTCCCTTGTCCCTGAGGATTGTTTCCTAGAGTGTCCTTTTAATTAACTCCTTGAAGAGCTGGAAGTTTGCCTTCCTGAAATTCGAGGTCCTGACTATGCTCCTTGATTGATTTGTGACCCTTACTAATGAGAATTCCACCAGTGCATTGTCACTGCTGCCCAGGCTGCCTCCAGTCTTGAGATCCTTGACCAGCTCACATGCATTGGTGACCAGTCGATCCAGTATTGCATTCCCTCAGGTAGGGCTGTCTATTTCTTGTCCCAGGAAGTTATTATTAAGGCACTCCAGGAGCCTCCTTGACTGCCTACTGCTGGCCGTGTTACTTTTCCAGCAAATGTCTGAGTGATTGAAGTCCCCCAGCATGATGAGAGCCTGTGAGTGCTATACCTCTTGTAGCTGGAAATACATGAGGTGGTTAGAATAGTATACAGAAACATAGCTCATTGTCTCCTACCTCCCCTGAAATAGCAGTGGAGCTGGCACACTGCCCCACAAATGTTCCAGGCTCGTTTCCAGCAAGCCTGTTTTTTCCCCTTTCCCCCTCTGAATCTAGTTTAAAGCTCAGTCAATGAACCCAGACAATTCTTGCGATAAAATCCTTCTCCCCCTTTGAGAGAGATGCACCTCATCTCCCACCAGCAGGTCTGGCCTCAAGTAAATTGACCCGTGGTCAAAAAACCCAAAGTCCTGCTGGTGGCACCAGGTACGAAGCCTTCATATCTTTTGGAAACATTAAAGATTGACTGCTGAGACTTTGTCTGTTCAGATTCATCATTCTCTGTGTAGTCCAGAACATGTTACAGTCATCATTGCTACTACCTGCAATTACAGAAGAGAAAAGTGTGTTCCTGACTGATACAGAATAATGCTAAAGCAGACACAGATTCCAGAAGTTATAAAACACATTAACTTTTCTTCCCCTTACTACAGACACAAGGGAATTTTCAAGAGTTTCTCTTATAGGAGTCTTTTACTAGTCACACTAATTGCCAGTAAATAGATTCACATCTTGTCAGATACAAATGTAGTGATTATCTCTATATATGTTACTATCACCTGCCACACTGTACTGAAGAATTTCTCCCCTCCCAGCAGAAGTCATCCCAGTCATTTTGGGCTCAGAAAGTGACAAAGGCTGCCAGATACACACAGAGATTTTTTTGCAGACCAATTGTAAAGGTCTGTGAATTGGACTAATATGGTCAAGTTACTACATCTACTCCTGCAAGAAAAATCCAATTGTGATTTTCTAATGATCAAAATTACAAGGTTTGGTTTTATATTTCATCTTTGACTGTGACTCAACCTTCAAAATGATGTATGTCCCCAGTTTCCCCTTGTCCCAGCTTGCAGAATAGAATTGGTGTCGGGTACTACGAGGAGGAAGTTAAGAAAAAAAGTTTAGACACAGTGATAACATGAAAAATGGTGACATTTTCTCAAGTCACAAACCCCAATCTTTACTGCAAAGGAAGACAGGTCTTAGCTCAAGGCATCTAAAACCAGAACATTAAAAAAAAAAACCAAACAACAAAACCCAAAAACCTAAACCTATGTATTTGTTTCCCCTTCCACTCTCTCAGTAGAAGTATAGGTGCTGATACAGCTATTGCTGAAGATGTTGAGACTCTACCCACTGATTAGATGGGCATCAATTGGATTCTTCATGAAGGTAAAGGTAAAAAAGTTGTGTCTCATTTATGCTCAGACTCATTCTGTCTTGAACACAAATGGATCTTAAAAGGCACAACTGCAACTTGTGCTTAATTTTAGCTTTTTCCCCAACAAGAAGAATGGTGAAAAAGAATTTATATAGAGGTATGAACCAAGTCTATGACCTTCAGAGACTGGCAACTCATTTCATGGCTGACCAGGACTATAAAAGGACTGTATTTTACAAAAAAGTACTTGTTTCCCATGTTGTTCTAATGGCAGCAGTAAGTCTGCAGCTTTAATGAGAGGTGACAATAACCATGGGCTTAATTTCAGTATTGACTAAGTCATGGCTTCCTGCCTGCATTCCCAGAGGATCCTGAAGGTCACGGTGGTGTGCAATTAAACCTATCTACACCACAAAGTGCAGACAGAGAAAAAGCAGGACCCTACCATAGAGTACAACTTCTGCCCCAGTTTTTCCCACTGTAAATTTGTTTTTCTTGGCAACATAGTTTACACTGTCTGACAGAAGCCATGCTGCTTTAATTCAGTGACAATACCAATTAAATTTCTTCATCTGAATGTAAAATTTGAGGCATATTATGAATATTCAGATAACAACACCGTCCATATTAACAGACCTGCTAAATGTGTCATATAACAGAACCTCTGAAGTATTCTTTATTTGGTTTGGATTTAATACTATCTTCACTTTACTGATGGGAAACTGAAACAAAGATCATGAAATACATGGCTTCAGAAAAATTCTAGCACATTTTCTTAGTCATGTCAGTGTCCTATGACAAAAAGTTAAGAGTGGTGAAATGACTTCTACAAGATGATACAAAATACCAGTGACAGAGTTAAAAGCCAGAGCTCCATATTCTGGCTGCTGTTCCTCTAACCACATATAAACCTTGCTGTTCAGAAGACAAGACTCTTTAGACTCTACACTTTGGCTCTTTTGCTCAACTTGTGAACAAAGCATACACCTTTGGGAACAATGTGACAACAACTGCATTTTCATCTCCCATGCTTTCTAATTAATGCAAAACATGTCAGAGTTATTTAAATACACAAGTTATAATTGGTACTGGAGAAGTAGGGACAATGTTTTTTTTTCTCCCTTGCTTAAGACAGTTCACAGTTATCAAAGTTATACAGCACACTATATTTATTAACCCAGCAGGCAACATCAAATGCTCATAAAGTACTTGCATGTAATCTTCAGCAGAAAAAATTATTTTGATAAGCTTATAGCATTCCAGCAGTGATAGCCATTTTGTTGCATTGCAAAGCCACCTTAAGTGACAGGATTCCACAAGAGCCTCTTGAGAACAAAGGGATGTGGGGGTTAAGTGTGACATTCAAGGATATCTATACCATCAGCAAAATGCCATGAACATCTTTCCTGTCATTCTTTTTCAGTTCAACTGCAGTTTCTTCATGACATCAGTTGAAGAAACTTTAGGAAGGTTTTTTCCCTGACCCAGTCAGAATCAGGGAAGCACCTAGATTCTGGTGACAGCCTTCTCCTGTGAAATTTCATATCTATATGGTCTACATTTATTATAAAATAATAAATTGTGTAGAGAGTTGTTTCTTCTTTTTTTTTTTTTTTTTAATTTTTTCAAACAATTTATCTATTTCTGATATCTCATAATTAATCAATTATTGAAAAAGCTTATGGTGCAAGTGCAGTGACACAGTGAACTTGGACTTGATCCAAAGCCCTTTAAAACAATGGAATTTTTCCTTTTGATCCAACTGTGTCTTTTGATATTACTGTCTTGTGTCCAGCCCTACGACACATCATTCCTGACACTCTTATTCTCAATTACTAAAAAAAGATGTTATTTATACAAGCCAAACATCCCAGATCATGGGGAAAATAAGTGTTTACTTTCATCACTTACAAATCCCTGTGCTTCCGAGCATTATTGATCAGTGCTAAAGCTTTCCCTTCTGCTTTAACACCCTTTCCCACAGGTCTATACCCTTTTTCAGAATAACTCTGTAACTCCAGATGGATGTATGAATTAATAAAGCTTTCCACATGTTCCAGCAGGAGACAATGCCATCCCACTTGTTTTACCAGAAGAAAGGAGCACAGAAGATGCTGAACCTAACTTGGGTATTTATGAAAGCCTGCATGTTATGCTTTTAGCCAAGGATATTTGAATTCTGTCCTGGTTAGCAAATATGAGCAGGTGCTTTTGAATCAGCATTAAAGTTAAGAGCACTTACGGTCTCTGTTCCTACTGTCTTGATTTATACACTACTCATCACTACTACCTCTTTTTAAGTATCTACTCAGGTCCTCTTCTACAAAGCCTCGTGTACAAGTTGGGAATGGAAGAGTTTAAAAAGATATTAATATATGAAGTCATATGTTTAATATCTTCATTCAAAATTCCCAAGAATTCACAAGAGATAGGTAAGCGGGTACAGGTAGGGAAGGAGTGTTTATTTCTGTCCTTCTTTCTAGTTTTTATCTTTAATAAAATTATATTCTACTGGAAACAGTTGACTTTCCAAGTCAGGCTCTTGTCAGACTCAAGGGAAGCAATTAGATGTAAAGCAGGCCACCTGGTATGACAGTAATTAGACTCTAGATTTGTTGTTATCAGGACCCAAAGCTGCACTGTGAAATTAGTTCAGAACTTTAATTAAACCTGTAGTAACAACTTACTTTTATTTCTTAATTATTATTTTATTGAGAACACAGCTGAACAGAGGGCTGAATGGCTCACTGAACTTGTAAAAAACTAATATAGCTATTTCCCTTTGTATTAGCAGTAGAGATCAGAACCACCTTAGCTGTTACGAACAGTTATTATCACAAGTATCCCTCTGGCTCTTTGGCATCTACAGAGAATTAATTAAAAGGCTCAAACTGGTGTGCAGTTAGCATTTCCTACTGTCAATTCAGATTCCATGTAGGCAAGTAAAGCAATCATAGACTGTATGTACATTAATACTAGCATTATTGTTCAGGGCATTTTGGTGACTTGTCAGCGTACCCATTCACCATGCACAGATTGCATTTATAGAGCTTATTCAGGGCAAACAAACTAGATTTTTTCAGGAGAAATGGAATCAGAAGGTCTGTTCTAGACCTACACTTGCTCCAAACCTGTTAGGGACATAGAAGGTGAGCCCAAGGAGCTCCAAACCCTTGACATAATGAGGCTGTTTGGACTACTTTCAGTCAGATTTGCACCCCCCAAACTTCAGGTTATGTAAATGCAAGGTCTTCAGCACCAGCTCTTTCAATCCACTAACCAGTCCTGTTGCACCAAATTTCTCATCAGTGTAGACACAGTTATCAGTGGCAATGGGTCACTGGGATTTTACAGCACCTTAAATACAGGGAGGGAATGTTAACAAAACAGAGAAATTTGACTTTATTTTCACCTATCTGTGCATGGCACTTTGAAGACAAACATATAAGCAACTACTTAAATAAGGCCCCCATACACATACTCTGTTGCAATACGAAGTTAGAACCAACACATAATACAAAGGTAGGAGACATGAGGGATATTGCTATTATGATAGCATCTGTTGTGCATTGAAACTTCTTTCACAGCTCTGAGCTTGGATATTGCCTATCATCAGTCTCTTCTATAATGTCTAAAATCTCTGTACACACTAGCAGCTACTACCAGTATTAAGTATTAATGCCCAGGCATTTATCCCACAATATCAAAATAAGATGACAGAAATGGGATCCATTGATCCCTACTGACAGATGAATGCCACTGAAGCAAAAAGTAGCTCTGCCAGTGAATTCAATGGGATGTTTCATTTGTAGTACCTAATAGACTCTAGCATAACAACCCAAGAAGGGCAGATATTCTTGGAGAATATACTGCCATCATATTCATCAACATAGCTATGCGAGAAAGCAAAAGGGAATGGACATTTAGGAAGGCAAACCTTAGCTGTAACACAACATAATTCTGGATTTCTATATATTAAATTAGAACTTTTACTATCTATCACTGTTAACTGGTGCTTTACATCAAAGGTTCTAATTTACTAGTTATGAACTTGGAACTAGAAGAGAAATAAACAATAGAAATCTTCTGGGATGAGCAAGGGGATTCTTTTTCTGGAATTCTGCCTCAACACAGAAGGGATTAATTGAGCTGTTCTGTATTTAAATCATTATTCTATAAAATCTATTAATAAAGCTTATCTAGTCCATTCCTGTTGTCAAAAGCACAACTGCTTCCTGAAGTATGTAACCACATGCTTTATTTCAGTATGATAGGATTTTATCCCCATACTACTTCTATTTAAAATAGCAATAGCATCCTTAGCTTAGGTTTTAAAAACAGGCAGAGTTCATTAATTTTTACTTTTCACCATTTATGCTCTTAATTACTCCTAATCTGGGTCCCTTAGCATAAGAAAAGTTCAATGGTCTGATTCTCACTAAAAACAATACTGGTGTGTGCCTTTTTTATCATTAGGCTTGAAATCCACACGATACTACCACAATAATGTCTAATAAACATTTTATTTTTTTTTTCTTTTCAAACACCACAAATCAATTTTAAGCAGTACGTTAAATCCCAATATTAAAAGGAAAATATTAAATGCACTGATGTCAATAGTATATTCTGTAAAACCTAAAGCAAAACAAAATTCTAATTGTATTTAATTAGTAACTAAAGAGCAACTAACAATATTCTTTAAGAGTTTGGAGAGAGAAATCAGTCTTCAGTAAAGCTACGTCTACTAGATCAATTATCACAGCCTAGTAGTTCCTTTTAATCCCACAGATAAAGGTCTTCATTATGTCTTTTAATGACTACCTCTCAATTAATATATTTAAACGTTACTAAAAACAAAACAAAAAACAACAAAACACAAAACCAAACAAACAAACAAAAACCCCAAACAAAACAACCAAACACAGGTGACCTCTGTAAAGTTCAAGAAACACTGAAAGTACTCAAGTTTATCAGAGAAGCTTGTTTGTACATACCTTTTACTCAATTATATCTTCATTTGACTACTCAGTCATATATTTTGAAGCATCCTTCCAGACAACTAGAACCTGCCTTTTATGTGTATAATTCAAAAGACAAAAGTACCCATTTCTAACCTTGTCACCAATCTCACAAAAATCCTTGAAGAGTTTTGCAATATGCCTGGATGGTCAAACACCTTTATCTCCAAGAGACTGGTCCTGGAGACAAGGGACAAGATTCTCCTTGAGCACAAACCCAAAGTCACATAGTGTATTGACAAAAAAAAAGCTGTTATTCCAAGATACTTGAAATTTTGAACAAGGCAAGAAGAACATCCTGCATGACTATACTGATGGAGATGGAGATAAAAAAAAATGTCACTTCAAAGGCAGCCAGGTTTCAGCTTCTCACAGATACTAGCCAGGTCCCAGAAGAACATTCAGAAACTGTTTGGGAGGTAGTACAGTGTATGGACTTTATGTATAGTATGTTCCCCATGGGACATATAGCTGAGCAGAAGGTTACAGCTATTCCCTGCACTAGCTAATATTTTTGCGTGGCAGCTTTGTGAGCATCCTGCAGCACTAGTGTTATAAAAGAAGAATATATTATTAAAGCAAGAATCTCAAACTGAATAAGCAAAGCACCTCACACAACTTGCCAAAACGCCCATTATCAGAGACCACCTACACTGTGCTGTATCCCCTACAGAACAGCTCATCTCTGAAATCACAAGGCCTGTGAAACAGTGGCTTCCAGCCAGCTTCCTTCTGTGAAAGAAACACTATGAGCAGCACAGTTCTCCATGGTAGAAATATATCACTTCAAGAATTTGACAGTCATCTCTGGAGTGCATCTAATGAAATCAATGAAGAGGTTAAAAAAAACCCCACATTCATTGACATTCACAGCAAAAGGTTTTATATATATGTATATACATAGGCTTTTTCTTTCCCTGGCATCAGAGGCCAGCTTACTGTGAGGAACAGATAAGACACTGAGGAACTGGCATCAGCCAATTACAGCTCTCTGTTCCCAAGTAGCAATTAGGGCAGCTGAGGTTATAAAATTCCTACAGTAGATCTGAGCTACTTGGTTGCTAGCCAAAAGTTGGAGGGGAGTGTGGGGAGGGTTCCTAAATAGTGTATTTTTCAACAATGAAGCGTTTCAAAAGACTTGTGCTGTTTTACCTGATGCTTCAACTCAGAGTAGCTAGAACAAAAACTGTAAATAAAATTAACCTCTTGTTTATTATTTATTTTCTACTGCATTTTTAAATTCAGAGTAATACTGCATCTTTTTTAATTGTATTTTAGGATTATAAAAAACTTAAAAGCAGTAAGAGTGAAATGACTTTTTAACTTGGTCCCAAACAACTGTATGTAACCTTCAAGTTGTCAGCTAAACTTAAAATAACCAAAGCAGAACTTAACAATTCTTCCTTTTTTTTTTTTTTTCACTTTGATGAGAACTACATGTAAATTTTGAAATTATAAAGTGTCATGACCACAGGGACAAAGGAATTTTGAGGCTGCTGGACAATAGCATAGAGTAGCTCTTCCATGGTAACTGCAAACTCACTCATCTGGTACAGTGTTTGGATATTGTGAATTTTCACATCTCCTTCATGACAGGGCAGGTCCTCACTAGCCATGAACCTGGAGATTTAAATTATCTGCAAAGCTTATCAGAATCTGGGTCACATCACAGTCACTCTAATGCAAAGAAACCTATCTTTCTTCATATTCATAATGCTACACAGATGTAAAGAAAGAGCTGAATTAGGCCCACCATTTCCAGAACAAAAGTACCTGTCAGGGTCTCAGCACTACTGTTGTTGTCCATAACAACAGTACTCACCACTGATACAGCAGTGAGGCTGGCATCTCTCAGCTCTTCACCAGTGCATTCCATCTGGAAGTCCAGACCAATGAATGATGTATTTAGACACATAAAACTCATCTCCACTTTTCAGTGCATCCCAAAAAAAAAGGAGAGGGGCTTTTGAAGTTATTTTTGGCAAATTCTATTATTTGGATGCTTTATATGGCGTTGTTTGCTCTCTCAATGGCTTAACACAGCTGCATTGCTACTGTCTGAAAATATGTCAAGCTGTCAGGAAGGCAGCTTGCTAATAGCCCTTAAAGCATCAATTTTAGAGTGCATTACAAACACTACTGATCCCCTCAAAATCCCTCTAAGGTACACAAGTCAATATTATTATTATTATTACCTTGTTTTTTACAGCTGTTGAAATTGCAGTAGAGAAATATGATCAGCTTTCATCAGCACTACAATGTGGAGGGTTGGTCCTCATGTGGCATAAAACTCATTAATGCCACTGAAATCAAAACAGGAATGAAGGTATTATATTAATGCACTTACAAAATGGGATTTCCTTAATTGTTATTGTGGGTAATTTTATTAGGAGATGGGGAGATTACACAGAGCAAATGAATTGTAAAGACTAAGATCTTTCCTATCTCACAGCTACTAAATTACATTTCAAAATAAATAGTATTTAAATACTTTTCAGCAGAAGAAATTGCTGTGATTGCCTCAGAGCTGTTTCACAGAACTGGCTGCAGATGTGACATGCTGGGGGTCTACACTGTGCTAAACTCCTCCTTAAAATGGAAAGTTGTATGAAGCTCTAAATATACCAGAGACTGTCAGGTAAGCCCTCTAATGAGTGTGAGTATAAAAGGAAATTCAACATTAAGGTAAGTAAATGGAAATAACCTATTGGGTCCTGTTTTCTGGTCACTGACAAGCTACATGTAAATCTTGTTTATCTTTCCACTATAAATATTTGTGCCCATCTAGTTGACACAGGTGGGTACTAGTCCTCTCCTTGCTGTGAGAAGCAGCAGTGTCAGGCTTTCATTTTCCTTCCCTTGCCATAAGGCACAATGTGAGTGAAGCAGAAGTAAATTGAGTGGGAAACAATGTGCGTGGAGCTGGATGGAGGCAGTGATGGCCACTGTGGGTTGTCTGCTCCATATTGCTAAGCTTCCGAAATGGAATACAGGGGCAGTGAGTTGGCACAACTCCAGCTTGAATAGGGAGCCACTCCAGTCTCTAAGGGTATTTGAAGAAGAGAACTTCTCTTCCCACTGTAAATCTGCACACAAAGGAACCCAGCTTTTCCCCAAAATATAAGTCATGCTTTGGGAGTTTCACTTAATTTCAGGGACATGTCTGGCCATTGTGAATGCTCACAGTAATCCTGCTTTAATACATAGCCATATTTTAATATTAACATCTATAAATAAATAGGGACACAAGAAAGACCCAATGTAAATAAATTTCAGCCCTGTCCTGTATCTAACGCAGCTGATTTGCTTTATGCAACACTAAGTGGCAGAGTTTTAAAACCATCAGAATTTGTTAATGATAGTGAAAAAAGTATGTATAAGGAGATAAATGACTGCCTGGTCTTCACTGGCCTGCTGTACTAGATGGCTACTTCAGGATGAGAAGGGAGATCTGCACCTGAAAAATCTTCTAGTCTTTGTGGGTTTGCTATGCAGCCAACATATTCCAGGTGTGGTGTTGTCCAAGGATTGAGGCAAAGCCAGCACACTCCTTTTTGTGTATGCCACTGGCTAGTCTTTCCACAACAATATTTTGAGTGCAACTTTCCAGAGCAATATTCAAAGTCTCATGATCAAGAGGCAAAAGCCTTCCTAATTCATTGCTGAGTCCTTGTGAGTCTGTTCTGTCCAGTGTCTGGGCTCGGAATTTTATAAAAAATAGGAAAGCTTTATTGACTTAAAGTATTGCTTTCAAAACAAGAAGCAGCTCAAATGTCTTGGATCAGACTTCACTTGTGAACTGGTAGAGGCAGCACAACCATGGGAATAAATTTATAGGTAGGGTGAAACTGTGTCTTTGAATCATAAATTGACTACACCTAAAAAAAAACCCGAACCCTAACAAACAAAAAGAAAAACAAAACATAAAATCACAGTTCTCACACACTACAGTGTCTGGTGATGTTCTAAAAACCACCCATCCTCAAACACAGTCTGCCAAGTGTCAAATATGTTATTAACTGGAAGTAAAAGCTAAAGTAATTCTTCCCTGAATTCTTCTTGGGGAAGTGAGTCTTTATATTCTCCTTAGTAGAAGCAAGTGCTTTAAGGGCATAGTTCAATCCTGTACCAAAGCACTACCTATCAGAACTGACATTTAAACACCTTTCCTTCTGTAGGATTTTGGAGCAATAACAACACTTTCATCTTCTACAGCAACTTTATCCAAGGATCTTGGAGTGGTTTAAAAGCAATAATTAATTTAAGCTTCATGAAGTAGAGAGGTAGTGACAGCAGTTTCCACACAAAGTAAATGAGATGTAGTCTCCCAGAGGTATCACACAGGGTTATGCACAGGACAACAGAACTGGAGACTGAATCCCTGGGGCATCCTATGTCAATGTCCTGCAACAAGCATCAGATACCACCCTCCCCCACCCTACATGTGCTCTTCTGAATACTCAATAAATTCTCATAATGAAGACAACACTGTGAAGACATTTTAGTATTCATTTACAGCAAATGCACACTATTATCTCTAGGTGGTTTTGGTTTTAGTATGTTTGTGGGGTTTGGTTTTGTTTTGGTTTAGTTTGGTTTTTTTCTTTTGGATTTGGTTTCCGTTTGGTTCTTTTTTTTCCTCCTTTAAATGAGCTGCTCTTCCTTATTACTGAGCAGGCAAAGTAGAAAGTTACCAAGGGCTGACTACATTAGTCTCAAATGTCTTTTCAGTGTATTAAAGTGTTTTCAATTACCTCCTAATATACCTCCAGGGAGCCTAGGAGAATGGAAGGATTAGTAGAATAATGAGTTTAAATTATTTAAGGGTTTGGGTTTTTTCCCCCCTCCTCATATTATGTGACTTTGTTGGATTTAATCCTAGACCAGAGATATTTGACAGTACAAACCAGGTTATATCTAATGAGCAATCTTAATCTCACATTAAAGGGTTGCAAGAAAAGGATATTAAAATGCAAATTTTCCAAGAAGATACAGTAAAAAGGGTAGCGAGGTCTGTTTTACTTTGCACCAACTGAAACAAGGTGACTATTTTAGCAGTTTTTGAAACTGGTAAGAGTCATGAATGGTAGGTGAATTTATTAGGCAGAAACATCTATGAGGAAAAAAAAAAGTGCAAATTATCCACTCTTACCTTACTGCATCATGATGTAATAAAACTCCAAAATTTAACCAGATGAATTAAATTTCAGGAGGGGCAAACTGAAGTAGCTGAGATTTGTCTGACTCTTTCTGAGCCGCTGACATGTTTATCACCACCCAAATACCTGAGCAACTCAAAGTTCATAATACCCTGATGCAGTAAAGAAATTAAATTTTGGTTGCATTCAGGAACTGGAGATATGAAATCACACAGTAAAGGTCACACTGAAAGCTCAGAAAAAGCCAGGAATGCGACCCATAGCTCTTGAGCCCTGCCACATCCCTGATGGGCCAACAGTCTGCACAAAGCAATAATGCAAAATAAACAAACAAAAAAAGAAAACACCACCAAAATGAAAACCAGACCATGATTCTAGAGGGAAGAAAACACAAGCTCTACAGGACAGCTGCTGTATATCATGGCACAGTCTTTCAATTTTCACTTAACCATTTCTAGTCTGGTATGTTAAATCAGTGGTGAGCCCATGCTATAGGCTGCTTTTCAAGCCTTTCCTTCTTCCTACACTTTGGTGTTCTACCTGGCTATTGTTTAAAGCAAATATAATTCAGCTGCCAAGTTAATTTTTCTGAACCTGAAAAATAAGGCTACATGACACAACATGGTGGCTCTCAGTATTTTCACTATAATTAATACAACATCCTTCACACTGGAGCTGGAACTTGGCTTCTCTCCTATATGGTCCTGTGGATTAAACATAGATTTGTTCATGACAGGTCCTAATACCAGAACTTGAGTGACTGATTTCAAATAAGGATCTAGATATTTTGCTTAGATCCTACTTTCTTTGAACATATTCCTAATTAATATGGACTACAAAGTGCAGCATATTCTCAGCAACAGAAAATATATGACCAGACCTTACTGACTTAGACCTTATGTTTTGTCAACATCACAACTGTATCAGAATTTTCAAGTGTCCTGACTTTTAATGTGTCACCTCTGAGAAGGAGATCATATTGAGTGCCATCACATTTCACATACAGAACAACCAGGCAATGAAGCCCAGTCAGCATGGGCGCATGAAAGCTAAGTCCTGTGTGACTAACCTGATCTCCTTCTATGACAAGGTGACCCACTTAGCAGATGAGGGAAAGGCTGTGAAAGTTGTTTACCTGGACTTTGGTAAAGCTTTTGACACTGTCTCCCACAGCATTTTCCTGGAGAAACTGGCTGCTCATGGCTTGGATGAGTGAACACTTCAATGGGTGAAAAACTGGCAAAACGGCCAAGCCCAAGTAATGGTGGTGAATGGATTTAAATCCAGTTGTTGGCTGGTCAGAAGTGGTGTTCTCCACAGCTCAGTATTGAGGACTGTTCTCTTTAGTATCTTTATCAATGACCTGGATGATGGGATCAAGGGCACCCTCACTAAGTTTGCAGACCACACCAAGTTAGCTGGGTGTGTCAATCTGCTGTGGTAGGTTGATATCAAAATGCAGGACCCAGCACCTGGACTTGTTGAATCTCATACCACTGGCCTTGACCCATTGATAAAAACCTATTCAGATCCATCTGTAGACTCTCCCTACCTGTGGGCAAGCAGACACTTTTTTTTGTCATCTCTGCTCTTACTGTAAACACACGACTTATTTTAGTCTTTTTAATAATTATTACAAGGAATTCTCTATTCTTGCTAACAGATATAATGACTATTGGTAATCTAATGAGATAATTTTTTTCACTGATGCTTTCATAAGACTGAGTCATCATGAGTAAATATGTGTAGAGATTCAATTTGAAATTAAAATCTAAAATATTTGCAGATAGAAGCATAGAAACACAGAAATGTCTGGGATGGAAGGGACCTCTAGAGGTCATCTAGTCCAACCCCCCTGCTGAGAGCAGGCACATCCTCAACTAGAGCAGGTTGCTCAGAGTCTCATCAAGCCTCACCTTGAATGTCTCCAGGGATAGGGACTCAATCACCTCCCTGGGCAACCTGTTCCAGTGCTCCACCACCCTCATGGTAAACAACTTCTTCCTTACATCCAACCTAAATCCACTCTTTTCTAATTTAAAGCCATTGCCCCTCGTCCTTTCACTCCAGGCCTTTGTAAACAGGACCTCTCCAGTCTTTTTATAAGCTCCCTTCAGGTACTAGAAGGTGGCTATTAGGTCTCCCCTCAGCCTTCTCTTCTCCAGGATGAACAATCCCAGCTCCCTCAGACTGTCCTTGTAAGAGAGGTGCTCCAGCCCCCTGGTCATCTTTGTGGCCCTCCTGTGGACCTGCTCCATCAGGTCCTGTGCTGAGGGCTCCAGAGCTGAATGAAGTATTCCAGGCGAGGTCTGACCAGAGCAAAGTAGAGTGGCAGAATCACCTCTCTTGATCTGCTGGCCAAACTTCTTTTGATGCAGCCCAGGATGCGATTTGCTTTCTAGGCTGCAAGCACACACTGGCTGCTCATGTCCAGCTTCTCGTCTATCAACACTCCCAAGTCCTTTTCTGCAGGGCTACTCTCTATTGCCTCTTCCCCCAGCCTGTATTGATAGTGGGGATTGTTCTGGCCCAGGTGCAGGACCCTGCACTTGCT
>JANHGN010008134.1:46516-63760 GCA_024605025.1 Megaceryle maxima | reverse complement strand
CATCTTGGCCTGTATCAGGAATAGTGTGGCCAGCAGGTCTAGGGATGTAATTCTCCCCCTGTACTTGGCACTGGTGAGGTCTCACCTCGAGTACTGTGTGCAGTTCTGGGCCTGTCACTTCAAGAAGGATATCGAAGTGAAGAGGAGAGCTATGAGGCTGGGGAAGGGACTGGAGGAAAAGTCTTACGAGGAGAGGCTGAGGGAGCTGGGGTTGTTCAGCTTGGAGAAGAGGAGGCTCAGGGGGGACCTCATCACTCTCCACAACTACCTGAAGGGAAAGTCAGGTGGGGGTCAGGCTCTTCTCCCAGGTAACTAGTGACAGGATGAGATGCCATGGCCTGAAGCTGCCTCAGGGGAGTTTTAGGTTGAATATTAGGAAGCACTTCCTATGGAAAGGGTGATTAGACACTGGAACAGGCTGCCGAGGGAGGTGGTAGAGTCACCATCCCTGGAGGTGTTTAAGGAAAGATTGGATGTGGAGCTTAGTGACATGGTCTAGCAGATGTCATGGTGTTGGGTCAGAGGCTGGACTTGATGATCTTGGAGGTCTATTCCAGTATCAGTAATTCTGTGATTCTGTGATTCTTTGTTTTGGTCAAAGACCCTTACATTCTGTTCCCTAACGAATGCATGCAAGCTTGCGAAACAAGCGCTGATAAGTCATTTATAAAGGCTTTGTAAAATAATTAGTTTAGGTTAGTATCCAAAGCTGAGAGAGACAAGATTAGTAAGGTTTCCTTATCAGGTATAAACCAAAACCAAAGATTTTTGGTGGTGGTTGTTCGGGTTTTTTTGGGGATGTTTTTTTGTTGTTGTTGTTTTTGTTTGTTTGTTTGTTTTTTAATTTTATTTTCTTTTTTTCTGATCTTACATTTAGCTCTAAAAGACTAAAATGCATAAAATATGAGAGCAATATGTCTAGCTGGAATACATACTACCACATTCCATCTCATATTCAGAAAGTTTTGCCTCTCCCAAATTCTATATGGGATATTTTACTGTCTTTACTCTAGGATTATTACAGGATGATTAACTGCCCATGAATTGCATATCTGCAAGGTCATGGCCCAAAAATTAAGATGCATTTGTCCCTGCAGAAACAGTGACAAGCTCTCTTTCCCTTCCTTAATCACTTAAATGCAGGCTGGAGAGGATCCTTAAAGTTGAGAAAAGCAATGCTGACCAGAAGGATAAGATGATTTAATAGGTCTTCACCATCTTTGTGTCTGACAGCTGACCCAGCAGATTAAATCTGTGGAACTGCATATATACCTTGGTGTTTGGATGCTAATGTTTGATGGCAGATACTGTCTCCATATAATTAGAATACAGGTTTATGTGAGCTAGGAAACAGCCAGCAGACTAATTAATTGTGGCAGGAAGCACATGCTTCTCCATTTCATTGTAATTAACCATCAGTGAATCTATTTATTTATTTATTTTTAAACAATTCACTTTTTTAATTAAAAGAATGACTTTGTAGAAATTCCACAGTCAAAATCAACTAAAGACAGAAGAAGTCCTCTGGAAGTAGAAGATGCTATCAAGCACTCAGGTAAGTTTGTTTTCTTTCATTTCAGACTCAGACAAATAACTGCTGGTTCCCTTACAGATATAACAATGAACATATAGATATTTTGTGGATCCCATGCCAAGAAGAAATGGCCAGTAAATTTGAATTTTAAAAAGTTTGTGACTTAAATCGCGAGTAACCCAATACACATAGATGGATGTGATGAAGGGAAGATGCAGAGTCTTGATAGTTAAGCAGCAAGTGAGGTCTAGCTGATAAGCTAGCCCCCCCTTTTATTCTTTATGTCAGCCTTTTATATCTTTTCTGCACAAAGCTACCACGCATATCCATCAAAACCTCTTTGGTTTGGCTCTCAAAAGTTCTACTCCTTCATACACATTCTTCCTTCCCATGACTGTCTGCAGTCACACACAGGCAGTCAAGCAGTTTTCTGATTTTTCCTCATTCAGACATATGATCACAATCACTCATCTTTGACCTGTGTCAACCATCGACCCTGAGCTACATTACAATATTTGTTTTCTGTTCTGACATGCAGCCAAGCAGTACATGATTATAGGATTAATATAGATATGGCTGGGTTATGTTGATCAACAATAACATGGCCAGCTAGCTTTAGAGGAACTCCCTTGTTCTTGACTTAATGGATCAGCCAGCTGCCTTAGCCTTCCACCACATCTCCCCTTTTTTTAACTTAACAGGGGCTAGAATCATGGCATTCCTGATTCAAAGAACTCAAGGTAAAGAGAACACTGTCAATTTGTTCCTGAGGGGCTACCATATTCCCCCTTTTATGTTTACTCAACAAGCTGTTGATAGCATGTTTCCTTTCCACAGTGGCCTGCCCCACAGGATTGTATGGAATACCAGTAGTGTGCTTGACAGTCCACTGTTGTAAAAACATTCAGACTGAGAGTGATAAGTAAGCCAGGCCATTATCGGTTTTAATTTCCTCTGCCCTACACATCACAGCAAAACACACAGGCCAGTGTCAGATGACATGTTTAGCTTTTTCCCCTGTTAATGTAGATGCATAATAGAAGCCAGAGAACATATCAACTGTTACCTGTACTTATTTCATTGAACAAAATTCTGAAATATGTGTTACATCAGTTTGACATAACCGATTTGGCCCCAAGCCCCTAGGATTTACTCCATCGCTTATTGTGTGCCCAAATTTTTGGCAATCCGGACAACTATGTAAGATAGATTTGGCCCAGTCTTGAGTAAGAGCATATTCTTTCATTAATGTTGTGTAATTTTGATGATAAAACCGATGTAAGCAAACTGCATTATCAAACCGAACTGTGTTAACCATGAGATCTGATGCAGCATTCTCTTCTACTACAGGACCTGGTAGGTGGGAGTGTGACCTAATGTGCACGATGTAAAAGGGTGTAATCCTGGATGTGATTAAGGACTGCAACATCAATAACATTGAAAAAACTTCTTGATCCTCAACTTCTTTGATAGCTGCATTAGATAACCTGCACTCTATATTAACTGTATAAAGGGAACCCAATACAATGTTAAGTTCTTCATTAGCACAGGACTGCAATCCCAAGACTAAGGCACTCAGTTCTGCCCGTTAGGTAGATCTAAAACCCTTTTTTACTACTGATTCCCACTTGTCATTCTCCTTCCAGCACACTGCTCCTTTACCTGACTTTCCTGATCCATCTATGTAGATGGTTCTTGCATTCTGTAACAAGGTGTCTACTACAATCTGCTTTTGTAAATAGGGAGCTGTACAATAGATTGTAGCAACTTATCTTGGGGCAGCATAAAATCAAGTTTTCCCACAAAACCTGCCATTGCTGCTTGAATATGAAAGCTCAGTAACCACCATCTTTCCCAGTCAGCCTTTGAAAAGGGGACATGCAAGATATCTGGATCCCAAGCTGTTAACTTGTGATATCACATACTCCTTTTTGTAATGATTTCTGTTAACCATTCCTCAAAGGTTTTTACTACCTTAGGTTGGGAAGTGGATAAAAAAAATCCATTCTAAATACCATAAATCAGGATTTATTTGTCCAGTAAGTCCCATAAGACATTGGTCTCTCATTAAAATTAATAAACATAAAGGTTTTGTGTGATCCTTTCGAGAGGCTTGTCTCTCTTCAATTGCTCTGAGTATCATGTCAAGTTCTTGTTGCGCAGCCTTTCTTAGAGTTCTTTTAGAAGTCAGATCCAGACTGCCCTTCAGTATGTCAAACAGATTTTTTTAACATGTCTGTAGAAATGCCCAATAAAGGTCTAATCAAATTTATAACACCCCAAAGTTTTTGCAGATCATTAAGTGTTTGTATTTGTATGCTCATGGTTTTTGGGGCTTTACTGAGCGTTCCATTAAAATCCATCCTAAATATTTCCATTATTTAGATTTTTGTATTTCTTCCTCTGCAATTTTTAAGCCAGAAGCCGTTAAATCAGTGATCATTTTCATCAAAACCGATTCTGCTTCCTGACTTGTCTTTGAACAAATTAAGATATCATCCATGTAATGATATATGATGGTGTCAGGGAATAAAGATCTGACCAGCTCCAATACCTTAGCAACATAATATTGACAGATTGTCAGACTATTCATCATTCCCTGTGGCAATACTTTCCATTGGTATCATTTATTAGGAGTGGCACAGTTAATTGAGAGGATAGTAAAAACAAATCGCTTTCCGTCCTGAGGCTGTAGTGGTATCGTAAAAAACCAATCCTGTAAATCTATTATAATAATTTCCTATTGTTTGGGAAGCATTGTCAGATTTGGCAATCCTGGCTGTAGGGTGCCCATGGGTTCCACTGTAGCATTTATTGCTCATAAATCATTTAATAACCGCCATTTTCCTGATTTCTTTGGTATTACAAATATAGCCATATTATAAGGACTTAATGATTCTTCAACTTTATCTTGTTTTAATTGTTCTTCTAACAATAACACAGCTTGTCTTAATTTCTCCCCTTTTAAGGGCCACCATTCAATCCATAGGGGTTCATCAGTTTTCCAACATGGGGATAAAAGTGGAGAGTCAACAGTGGCCATTATGTTAAATTTTGGTTAGACTGTAATGTTAGCCTCCACTGTTTCAGCAAGTCTCTTCCCCATAAAGTAAATGGAATTGGCAAAATGTGTGGTTGAATCTTTACGGACAGGTTGTCTGGCCCAATGACATGCAAAACATATTCCCTTTGAGGGGGGCTTGCGCTCCCCCTATTCTTGTTATTTGTGCAGCCATGGTTTGATATGTCCATTCTTTCAGACAATTCTTTATGCTAATACCTGTTCCTGTTTTGACCAGACCCATCAAATTTATTCCATTTATTTTAAGAGTTGATCTTTGGGAATTAATACTCATGGACCAATAGGCATGTTCACCACTACTGCCAAATCCTTGAGTCCCTCTTTTTCGTCAGGGCAGACAGGACCCAATATGGTAACAACAATAACTGAGCTATTCTTTGGCCTTTGTTCAATACCATAAATCCTGCAAGTAATGTCATCAATATTTTTATCTCTCCTTCATAATCAGAATCTACTACCCCTGGTAAAATTAAAATGACTTGTTTAGATATGCTAGATTGTCCTAAAATTATGCCCACAGTATTTTTCAGTAAAGAGACATAAATTCCATTATTTCCCACATATGTTTTGTCTACTTGATTTAAAATCAGTTCTGAGGAAAGGGCCAGATGGGAGTCCGGTGCTTCCTCTCGTTGCTGCGGTAAGGTCCATGATGGACTGCTGAGATTTTGGCTCAGGTAGGCTGTTGTATTCTGAGCCCCAGCATTTATAGGGGCTTCATGCCCCCCAAGCAGTTTCCCTAAAGTGGGTTTCCATCTTTATTGGATTTCAATTTGCATTGATTGCTCCAGTGACAGCCTTCTTTGCATTTAAGACAGGGCTGAGTTGGCCTTGTTTTACTTGGTGTCTGATTCTTCTTTGGTCAATGCTTTTTAAAGTGCCCTTTCCAATGGCAGATAAAACATTTACGATCAGCTCCTGCTGTGTTGTTTATACAGCAGAATGCTGCAGCCAGGGCTGTGGCTTTATGATTCTCGGTTCCCACATTTTGGCACACCTTTATATATTCTCTGATACTTTTCACTTCTCCCATCACTGGCTTTAACATAGTTTGACAATCCATGTTCACATTTTCATATGCCAATACCATTAAGAAGACTGTGGCTGCTTCTTCATTATCTATCTGTCTATTAATTCCCTTTTGTAAACAGTCTATAAAAGTCACATAGGGCTTCTGTGGTCCTTGATGGATGCTTACAAAAGACCCTTCTCAAGCCCTGGAATCGGGATTTTTTTTCCAAGCCTTTAAAGCTACATCCAATGCTTGTGAAAAAGTACAGCAATCCATCTGTGCCTGAACTCTAGGTTCTATATAATTTCCTCTGCCTATCAGCATTTCTAGACTAATTGGGAGTTGCCTATTCATGTTTTTAATGGACTGCATTATGGCTAAATCATCGTATTCCACTTTTCATACAGCATATTGTTCTGATGTTAATACTCACTTTTCCAATGTTTTCCAGTCCCAAGGAGTTGTTACATACCCATTTCCTATTGCCTCTACTAGCCCTACTGTAAACTAATTTGGTAAGCCGTTTTCTGTTACACTCTTCCTCAGATCCTTAAAAACAGTTCTATTCCTTCATATACCACATGTAATCAACCAGCATTCTGCTTTTTCCTTATTCAGACATGCGATCACAATCACTCATCTTTGACCTGTGTCAATTGTCAGCCCTGAGGTATATTACAATATTTGTTTTCTGTTCTGACATGCAGCCAAGCAGTACATGATTGTAGGATTAATATAGATATGTCTGGGTTATGTTGATCAACAATAACATGGCCAGCTGGCTTTAGGGGTACTCCTTTGTTCTTCACTTAATGGAACAGCCAGCTGTCTCAGCATTCTGCCACATTAAAGGGACATTAGATTCTTCAGAAACAGGATTTTCTTTGATGAGGAACAGTTACCAACTATTTATACTAGAGATTTCCTGTATATGGTTAATAGATACATTGTGATATGTATAAAAAGGGCTGTTTGTCTCAAAATTCCTAGTATAAGGAAACTTGCAAGAAAATATTTGTAATAAAGGAAAAAACAACCACATGATGGATGACTGGAAGATGTTTATGACTGGCCACTAGGAAATCACCTTCTAAACCAGTTTGATTTTCAATTATTTTCTCTCTCACAGAAAAGCCTCTACATGTAGGGAGGAAATAGGACATCCATTGATGACCATAAGGCTATTCCTGTATGAAATAAGGGTGAGATTTTTGCCCACTGCTGGAATCCATCCCTGTTTACCATCTGCGTTTATAAAAATCATGAGTCATACTCCTGCTTGCCAAGATCTGACATAACCAGACAGATTCCTGGTTTCTATAGCTACTTGGCCTCTAGAAAGGATGAGGCGAAGGAAAGGTAGCTTTAAAATCTATTTTTCCCCCTTTCTGCAACTCTCCAATGCACACACCCCAGAGAGACACTCAGATCTGACTGAGAGGTTTGCACACTCACATATTGCAGCTGTTGAAAAAGAAGTCCCAGAGGACTTCACTCAAGGCTTTGAAAGTTCTGTGTTTGTTTTAAAATGCATTAACAAAAGGCTATAGTTGAAATCCAAGTGGATCCTCTTGTGTGTTTGCTGTGGCATGTTAACAAAAACTCCCAGAGGAAGGCTGTCTGCTTACCTCAGCTTCCACAAAGACATATTCAAGGCACAGGCAGCATGAATACACACAGGTATTGCTGTAAAATCCTTGAGTAGCAGGGATTACCTACATTTGGGGAAAGTAAGGCTTACATTGTATTTTACTTATAACCATCTGAGTTAGTTTGAGCACTGGCTTCTGAGTCACGGTAAAGACAGCATCCTTCTTATGTCTTCCATAACTAAAGTTACAACAGGTAAGAGGTTTCCCCACATATGCAAAGCTTCTCAAAACACACAAATAGAAGTCCCTCTAATAACATTAAGAACTGGCTGGTTTAGGACTTGTGTTGTAGCACTAGACAGAGGAGGGTCCCCAGAAGCTCATTTTTGTTTCCTCCATTACTGCCCCTTCCTGAGCAGTTCATCATTACAGGGTGAGAAGAGGATAGACACAAGCCTGCTCCAGCCCTGCTAAACACTGACACAGAAGTGTTGAGCACAGACCCTTCCCGCTGACTTGGGTCAAGCCATCTCTGACCTAGAAACGCTTCCAGGCTAGCAGGCAGGAATATCAACCTTGGGTAAACATATACATGCTGCCAATCTTTTTCCAGAGTTCAGCAAGGCTTGGTACACTGTTGAGTTTTCACTGCATCATGAAAAATTATTTCATCTTAACTTGCTTGAGGGTATCAAACTTAGTGGTATAAAATAGGTCCTTTTGTTTCCTAACTTATATTTGCAAGCCCATAGAGAGCAGCATTATTTTCAGGAAAGGATCCAAACATTTTATTATCATACTCCATTCATGTAGAACATTTTAGTACATTCATCCATTTTTATTTACATGAGTGGGGGAAAAGGGTTGCATTTAATTTGTAAAGAACAGGTGTTAAAATAAAGCATTCAATTCTGGAGCCCACATGCCTTCTTAAAATCTATCACCCTATGACCAGACACACAAGGAAGTAACACAGATAAATGCATGTCTCTGCCCTCCATTTCATTTCTCAAGAGACACCACAGAATGAGAGGGCTGAAAGCATTTCCCAGGCCATGGAAGAACCATCCTCACTCTGCCAGACAGTTTGATGTAATTTGGTCAGGTGAAACTGAGCAGCTGAGCATGTCAGTGATTTTTCTACGAAGGAAGATTTGAGAAAGATAAGAAGCATCAGGAAGATGAGGAAGGCAAGTCCTGTGGTTCTGAGACTTGAATGGCTTTGATTAGACTATCTTACCAGAATTTGAGGAGCGAGTGGTTTTGGAAGAATGTAACCGTCAGAGTTACAGTGGCTTCTCTTGCAGCCCTCACTGCTTTGCTATTGTGGAAATAAATTGACATATTTGCATGTGAAAGCTCTCTATTATTATCTCTGGGCTCAGGAGGAGTTGAGAACTAACAGGTCTGGAGGAGAAAAAGAATAGATTACCTTCAATGACACCCTCTCCCAATTCCATCCCTCACTTGTCCTCTTCCCTCACTCTCAAAAGAAAAATGAAAAATGCACCACCTCATTCACAGGTTTCAAGGACCATAGGGGAAAGCTTTTCCCTTGACAGCCATCTTAACACTTAGTTCCAGGGGTCTTCAGTTTCTGTAAGCCTCAAGGAGAAAAGTGTAAAATAACAAAGTTGCCATTCTGCAAATAAAGCTGGCTTTGTATTTTACCCACTGGTCAAGCCGAGATGAGCAAAATACTGCTTCTTCAGTTTTCAGATTTTTTTTTTAATTGCATATGCTCACTCTGTGTTTCAACTTACAAGGTCTTATATGCAAGAAACATTAAGTTTATATGACATCTTTAACTACTCACCTTGCCCCCAGTATGACTTTAAGACAAGAATCACTTTCCCTTTCTTTCTACTCCATGCACAGCCTAATGTCAAACACCCCTAGCACAAAGACAAGAGGAAATAAAAGAGGCCCCTATTGAGCAAGGACGTCATACTCTCTCCTTGAAAGGAATCAAGACCCATTCTGAAACTGGATTCTGCCAGCACCTCTTCTCTTCCCCCTCCCCAGACTGATGATCTTCCTAGAAAAGCAGACTTATACACTAACAAGAAGGAAGCTATAAATAATAGTGAACTGCATTTCGAACCTTCTCCTTCCTGAGTCAACAACAAAAGTGTTTGGCCAAAGCCAGGAAGAGACATTGTATGCCCACTTTAAAACACACTGTGAAGGTTAGTAGCTGCAAAGAACCCTCTCAAGAAGGCAACCAGACTTTCTGTACTAAATGGATCCCAAAACAAATCCCACCAAGAAAAACTTGAATAAAAATGTTAAAAACCTCTAAACTGGGTCAAAGACAAGACAAGAAATACTCATCATACAATAAGCTTCCAGTGATCTTTCTGAATTTCTCAGCTGGGCAGAGCTAAAAGAAATGAGATCTGCCTCCTCCCTCCCATATACTGACTTCCTGACTACTCTTTTTTTCACCCTGCAGGTGCAAAAGTGATAACAAGCAAACTCTTTCCAGGTATGATGGAATAACAAGCCATTGCAAACCCTCTAAAAGCTCCTACTGTAAAGACAATGTAAACAAATCCAGACCAACATTACTGTCAGAAACACAACAGATTGCTAATGAAAACAGATAACCCTTATGATGACTCTGTGCTCTGTTATTTCAAAAAATAATTCATTAAAATATGGTGTTTATTTTTCCAGATTCTGTACCATCATCTTTATTCTTTAAGTCAAGCTGTGTACCCTCAGTTAAAAGCTCTGTCTTCCATGTTTTATTCCTCTTAGTAGCCAGCCGTGATGAACTCTATATGCAAACAATATTTACTGGAGACTTGGGGATTTTTTTTGCTGTTGCCAGAAATGATGTGCTTTGCACTGCATGGTTCTGCCTCAAGTGCTCAGTTCCTGTACAGCTGCAGCCACAGAGCAGCTCAGGCTAGATGTTCTAATGGCTTGTGAGTAATGCTGTTCATATAGGGCACTTGGACCAAATACTGGAAAGATACAATGCTATTTTTTCCACTTATCAAGAAGAACTTTTTCTATCTTAGTAGAGCACACTTGGAAGATCCAGGTGAAAAATGTCAAAACAAAATGAGTAGAGAAATAGGATGGAGTTTTGGTTTGGTTTGGTTTTGGTTTTGTTTCTTTTTCTTAATGAGAGGTCTTTTTGAAATAGTTTTTCTTTCTCCCTATCATCAGTAGTACACAAACCTTTGTTAATGCTTTATAATAAATAAAATTGGCCCAAATGATGAAATTTTGCCCTTTGTGCAGGTAAAGGTCTCAAGAAAGACACGGTCTATGCTTTTCCTGTCAAATTATTAAGGCTAACAGTACGAGGACCTGTCTTAGCCATTTATACAGCAACAATTTTTCAAATGATGCAAGCACCAGAACTACTCTTCACCCTATACAACTTTAGATAACAAAGCACATTGTCTGTAGCCTTTTTTCCTGATGGAGAGAAAGACCCACCCCCAGAAGAAAATCCACCCTACTATAAGTGCAACTTCTGGTGACATCCATCATTACACTAAAAAACAGGGCAACGTCATCTCTGTTGACAGCAGTGACTGTATTTGCCTTCAGTTCTAAGAAAAAGAATACTGATATATAGCAAGATTTGCAGCATGACCAGGAAAGTGGTGTCTTTCAAAACACAACAACCAGGGCTCTATCAAAAGCTGAACAGGCTGTCTGAGGTTACTTTACAACATAAAGTTGAATTTCCAATACTTTTGAGGCTCATTTCTTGTACAAAAAGGAGGAAGAATCCAGCTACCTTGTGAAGGGACTTAAGTTCAGGCTACATTTCATGTGCTTGAAGACACTGGCTATCTAGCAAAGTGCTGAATTTTTCTTCATTGAGACAATGACCTTTAGTGTGCCAAAGCTGAAGTATTTACATTAAATGTACATTTTCTGGTTATCTTCACAAATAGTAGTCCCATTTCTGAAATACCTAGACATCTTCAGCACTTATCTCAGCATCACTTCACTAGCTAGCTAAAATGCAGACAGATTTGTGCTAAGCATACTAGAGACCATTTGTTATTTAAATTAAATATTTGTAACTGACCAAAGGTTTTCAGATCTGACCTTAAATTGAACCTTCATACCATGCTGAACCCAAGCCTTTCAGAACACCTTGAAATAATCATACTTCTAAAACTTCAGGCTTTCACATTCCTTCTTTTTTTCAATTAATCTGAAATCAGTCTTCCACGTGTGATTGGTGCTTTTCATACAAAGAATGGTATAACCCTGTGCAAAGGGTACTTTACAAATACTTTCCTTGTAAGCCACCACCTCTTGTGAAGGTGAACTTCACTGAAGACAGCACTGAAGGTTTAGGTTCATCTTCTAACAAGTACAGGTTGAATTAAAAATTAAAAAACAAAACCCCAAACCACCATCACCACCAAAACCACAAAAAACAAACCTCAAATGAATCTAGCCCATGTAGATGGAAAATAATGATGAATGGTATTGACCCTGGGCTAGGTCAGCTGCCAGATGTTAAATGTCAAATACCTGTAGGATTGGACCTTCCGAGAGGCTGTAATAGTGAGTGAAGATTTTTGCCATCTTTATACCTTCAGTAGTATCTGTGCCCAGGCACATACAACAGATTAAAAACTGGCACTAAATGAATTATCAGCTGGTGAATATGTCTACCCTTATTTAGATCGACAAGGAAAGGTCAGAGTACAACATATGCTCTTATATGCAGCAAACATGCTGCTATTGACTAGTACTTCTGCCTGCTGATGAGGGTGGAGTAGAGCCCCACAGATTGAGTTCACTAAGAAGAACAAGGCTGTACAGAGCTGTACAGTTCAGCTGCTCCCACCACTCTCTGTCTGCAGCACAGCAGTTTAACTGAGCAACTGAGCTGGAGCGAGACTCCAGAATTACACCCAAAGTAAATGTGTGTGTAATCGAATTGTCAAAACAGAAGGAAGCTATTTCCACAGCCACATAATACAGACAACATGTTTGATGTGATGGCACTTGTGCGGAACAGGAGAAAAACCAAGAGGTGTGTATGCTTTGAGGAATGAGTTTATAGGCTCGGTGGCTCTGCAGGACATTGTTGTGTTATTATTAACTGTTTGTTGCATCTCTAATTTTAGATTGTCAGTTTGATATACCAACAAACCAAGTGAAGTACAAACATTTCCCACAGAGCTTGAATCAACATGTCTAATTCCTCCTCCTAGAGCACTCTCAGGGTTAAGAGGTTACTGCAGTTTCCATGTACATTCAATCATTTCCTTCTCTGATGAAATTGTCTGTGGCAAATCAGTAAATAACAGCGTAGTGTCCTCCTTTAGTGACTGCGTCACTAGAAACCAACACTCTACAGTTGGCAAAAAGGACATTGTGCTAAAACAATGTTTGGTATCAGTGACTCACAGTGCTGGTCTCAGGCTCAAATCCTGACACATGGTAGGTTTGCTACAGATTATACCTTGTAGACACTGGAAAAATGTTGTTTCAAGTCACTCCACCAAGAAGCCCTCAGATGGTGATGATTATGCTTTTTTGCAACCATTGTCTAAATCTGAAACACTGCTCCAGAAAATCACTCAGCACCGTATGCTAACTTGGTCTTTTCCTCTTGCTTATGCATTTGCTCAATGTTCATTTTTAAGGGTTGGCAGTCATCAGAGACCAAGAACCAAAACAGGACCAGTGTCAAGGCTGATCAGACATACCACATTTACCTTGCTCTCACATGTCCAATTCTGTAGGGAAGTTTAAGAATGAAAGTGACTGTTCCTCCCAGAAAGCTAGAAAGAGCTTCACTAACACATACAATACACATTGTATGAAATGTTATGAACAGTCGTCCTAGTAGAAGGACCCAAGTAAGGTGGTGGACCACAAAGGACCATCAGAAGCAAAGTAGGGATGGAGCCCAAGAAGACTCCTAAGAATGTAGGAATATTTTACTATCTGAAAATAAAATCACAGATTGACTGGGCAGATTTAGAAATACTTTTCCTTTACAGTAACTGGCATGTGAAGTAGTACACTAGGAGGACATTCATCTCTAACTCTGTGCATAGTGTCATTTGCACCTTGGTCACATAGGCAGACAGCTTGCACCTCAGCATGTGCCTGAAGAGCAGAGTTGGAAGAAAAAAGGGACAATGAGAGTTGAAAGAACTTTCTCCAGGGTGCACAAAGTAGCACAGAAAGTATCCAGGCTTCCTGGTGTCTTCACCACTAAGTGGTGCTGCCATCTGATGGGATCATCTTCAATTTAATGATTAGGTGTTTGAAATGCCTCAAAATGTCTTAATGTTTGAAGTCCTCCTGAGATAGTCAGACCACTGAAACAATTCTGCGCATATTTTTCCTTCCTCCCCATGACTTTTCTTATCACTGTGCTCCCACAGCCCTCCTTTGAAGAGCCTCCAGAGCCATGTAGTTAGGGATAGGGGAGGACAGGGGTAAACCTTTATTCTCAGCAAGCATTTAGGCTAGTAATGGAAAATGTAAGTAAAAGCAGCTGCCATCAGCACATTTTCTTCCATATCAGCACTGTAATGCTGAATTCTCACTGTTGTTCAATGAAAGCTGGGCCTGAGTTCCTTTTGAAGGATGCAATGAGTATCTAATATGCTCATTACAGTAACTGTTATCAGACATATTTCCATATCTGAGCACATCATGGCATTACAGCCAGTCTTATGCCTATATGTACATGAGGCAGGTAGTTGCCAAGCAAACATACTTAACAAGTATGCATCATCTTCCTTTGGGTAAAACAAGCACACACTGATCCCCTCTCTGCTCCAACAGCTTCAGCAGTCTCAGAAGTCTTTTGCTCAGTGCACCTCTCTCCCCACAAGACCTTCAATACGGTGTACAGCTGCAGTGGCTTCACGCTAGCCTTATGCTCTGCAGTCATTAACTCATTCCAGTGCACTGTGATTGCAGAGGTACACAACAGATGTCATTATTGGAGCTAGTATTTACCAATAATTAAAACACAATAGCTGTAGAGCTTATCAAGGCATTTCCTTTTTGGAGGATTGCTTGGTTTATTTCCATATTCATAAGTGGAAATAGCTGCAGTCCCTGTTGACAAGCATTGACATCTCACCTAATGCATTAGTTACTTTGCATCTTTGGGGTTTTTGAGCTTCCCAAACTGTCTTTGCATTTGCGTTATCAAATTAGATGTTTCACAATATTTCAGAAATGTTTTTAGTCATTTAGGAAAAAATTTTTTACTGAGAGAGGGATTAGGCATTGGAGCAGGCTGGCCAGGGAGGTGGTGGAGTACCATCCCTGAAGGCGTTTAAAAAACACCTAGATGTAGCACTTTAGGACATGCTCTAATGGTCATTATAATAATTAGTAGATGGTTGGACTTTATCTTGAAGGTCATTTCCAACCTTAATGATTCTATGATTTGTCCCACACCTGTCCTATCTACTTCAAATACCAAGTGGCTAAGTAATGCTATTGCAAACCCAACCTTTTAGGATTAACTTTACTGGTGGTGAAATGTACATAGAATCATAAAATCATCAAGGCTGGAAAAGACCTTTAAGATCATCAAGTCCAACCATTAACCCTACTCTACCAAGTCCATCACTAAGCCATATCCCCAAGCACCACATCTATATGGTTCACATCCAGGGATGGTGACTCAACCACCTCCTTGGGAAGCCTGTTCTTATGCCTGACAACCCTTTCAGTGAAAACATTTTTCCTAATGTCCAGTTTAAACCTACCTTTGTGCAACTTGAGGCCATTCCCTCTTGTTCTGTCACTAGTTACTTTTAAGAAGAGACCAGCACCTACCTTTCTACAACCTCCTTTCAGGTAGTTGCAGAGAGAGATATGGTCTCCCCTCAGCCTCCTTGTCTGGGTTTGGCTTGTCTTTTTGACATCCCATCACAGATGTTGTGTAACATCACATGTATCTTCCTCCTCTTCCTCAATAATCAGCATATCTGAGAGATGTTTATTTTATTCTTAATCAGAGCATACTTTGAAGCAGACATTTTCTTTTATGGACACAGTAATTTCCCACTGCCTCAGTCCTCAGTGAGAAACTGTGTCTTTGGGGTAGTCAGACCTGTTGTACTATCTCATACAAAAATAACACTTACTGTCCTCCGGGAAAGGTTTAGCACCCGAAACCCACCACTACAATTCACCCTGAACTTTCTGTCAGAAAGCTAACTCTCAGTACACATGGACAAGACTTATGCATGTATTTCATGGGGTTTTTTTATCTGCTGTAGGCCATTAAGACTTCTGAATGTGAATTGCTTTCATTGCAGCATTTGTTACTGAGTGCATCTAAGAAAGAACGAATTACAATCAAGCTGGACTTGCAGAGCAGAGAATTCTTTTCAGCAATTCTGAGATAACTGGAAATGAAAGAAGGAATCTCCTTCAGATCCATTGGACTCAGGCTTGGCCAGGAATGGAGACAGGGCTAAGAATACTGTCAAAAAAGTCATCGCTGCTTTAGATTAAAGCCTTAAAGACTCCGCTAGGTCCATCTGGCTCCACTGAATTGTCATCTTCAGTTCCTCAGCATAGCATCAGTGCTGCATCATTTATGGAGGTGTATTTGCTTAAGAGTCGTCCTCGTTAAAATTCAATTACATTGAAACCATATAATCCCTCATTGTAATAACCTGATAAAAAGCCCTTAACTGCCACACCACATGCCCATTTAGCAAGGAAATTAGCTCAGCAAAGAACACAGTCCTAATTTAGCAATTAGGGTGCAGTTTGTATCAGGCTATTTCAATAAGATTGGAAGGCAATTTACAAGGTAGTTTTGCTCATTGCAAGCTATTAAAGTCATGTCAATAGTGAACAGAATCCCCAGTGCATGTCTGGGTAGAGAATGATGTCTTTGTGCATTTCCAAAAGTAAAGTTATCATGAACAGGATCTTCTATTTGTAGCCATATTTGCTAAAACAATATATTCTATTTGCTTTTTGTGCTAAATGGTGAGGAGGATATGTGCTACAAGAATGTATTACAAGATGAACCATATTTCTATGGTCCAAGGGAATTTTCCTTGACTTTTTGAAAGGTTAGATGAGAAATTTAGGGTCAAATTCTCCTGATAGGATCTTAGAAACATCTAGTAGGATAAAAGCTTTTGTGACTGCTTCCTGAAGAAAAAACTGTGGATTAAATGTGGTTGTGTTAGGATCTGCTTGTTGCTTTGGATGCCTTGCCTGGATTTATTAATCACAAGGCAATGACAACACTTTGTAGAGCTTTCCACACTTTGACTTAGTGAACAAACTTAAGTTTTGGATGGTTAACAAGCATATTTGTAGAGGGTGATACTGATGTATAAGCTCCCAGAGAGTCAACATGATGTTCTCTACCTTCTCTCTGGACCAGGTGATAAAAAAAACAAAATCAGTGATGTTATCTGAAAGTGTTAAACGCATAGAGGCCTACTAGGGCCCTTTGCCAGTGTACTGGAGTATTAAGTTTCAAAGATCAAGATAGCTTCAGGACTGCAGATGTAAATTGGGGAAGTCTCAAAACAAGATTCGTGGGGAAAAGTCCAAGGGGAAGCAATGGTGTCTTGACATTTAGGCTCAACATAAAGTACAGCCAACATTTGGTTTTGACCAGGATCTGACATGATCAAGACAAGCTGGTTTTATGGTGTCTTCACTTTGTCCATTATTAGGCAATGAAGAATCTGGATGCTTCCCTTGGGGTATTTTGGTTTTATTTTGCTTTTTACTTTTTAAATAATGTTTCTTAACAATTTTCAAAGGTTCTTTCACAGCAGCCAGTCAACAGAAGAGATCTCATTTTCACTGGAGCTGTTTCTAACCCCACAACATTGCAGGGAAGGTAGCATGAGAACACTTCAAGAATGACCATACAACTCTGAGATCATTCAGAACACTTCTTCATTTTTGTCCTGGTTTGAGTGAGAACAGAACTAATCCTGTTCAGTGATTTTACTTTTCAGCTCAGTTCTTCTAACTAACTGCACTGTCTGAAGTCAGCAGCCTGTTTTCACAG
>JANHGN010008134.1:19342-35254 GCA_024605025.1 Megaceryle maxima | reverse complement strand
TTTTGATGTTTGTTTTGCCAAAGTTCCATTTTCAAAATGCATCATTAAATCAAGCAGATGATCACTGCTGACAAGCAGACAGTCACTGGTCACAAGTGGCGATTAACTACAATACCCAGCTCAGCTATAGATGTCTATAACACAAACATTAAAATTTATTCAGATTAATCCTATCCCCAGGGTCTGGCTGAAAATACCTTCTTTGATTCTGTTCTTGTTCCACTTCATTTCCAACTCTATTTCATTCTCCCTAGTTCTCAATGGAGGCTATTTTCTCCAGCTATCTGCCCTACTCTCATACCTTGTGTGGATGCATACATACAGCCATTCTATTCTGCCAGGCCCAGGCATCTCCTGGAACAGAGGTCAGTGATACATTTTCATGAGCAGCCTTTTCACAGACAAAAAGAGTCCACAACTTCCTGAGATGATACAGAAGTACAAAATGATTGAAGGGTTTGCCACTCATGCACATGAACTGAGTCTTGAGCTGGAGTTACAAACAACAGACTATTCATTTTCCCTCATTGCAGGCATCATATTCAGGAGCAAAGATGCAAAAATTCAGATGAAACATTTCACCGCATATTGGTGCAATATTTTACCTTATAAAACGTCACTGCTTTGCAAAATGGCTGATGTCATATCAAAATAATACAATTTAATTCTCACCTCATACAAGCATCCTACTGTCCCAGGAAATGTGTGCTACAAGGACTGTTTGCCCAGCACTAGACATATTAGGATGGGGATTTTCAAAGCTATCTACACTAGACCTCCAAAATTCCATTAAAAATTCTTTCTCTAGGGCATTTGCTGCACTGCAAGATTAATTCTTTTGAATAATATTAAGTCTCCTCCAAGGCCTCCATTGAGCTTCTTCAGGACAGGTGGAATATTAAAATTATAGGACCATCCTATATAATTATTGCTCCAGGGGTAAATAGGCAAAGCTTTGGTCTGCATAGGAATAAATGTATTAACAATGCAAAACACTGCCTTGGAGGAAAAAAATTAATCTTAGTTTCTAAGATTATACACCACCTGTTTGAATTCCCCTGCTGGGAAGAGCAGATTCCCAAAGTCTGCAGCTTCTTCTACCCTTTCTGATTTGCTTTGTTATATGTAAACAAGGCTTCCTCCCACAGTGGAAGAAGATTTTTTCCTCCTTTCCCAGTCTTTCCTTCTTTTTTTTTTTTTTTGGTCACAGCTACAGATCAAAGATTATTTTTTGCTTTTGGAAAAAATAAAAACCTCTCCCTTTCTCTCTGTTTCTCCATAAATGAATATATATGTATGTATATATATATAAATTTATGCATAAGAATAATATTTAATTTATCTGGGAATTACTTTTACAGTAGTACTGAAAGAGAAAAATTGTTTCTATTAAGATGAAAATATAAAATCCTTGTTCTCTCTGTATAAATTTGTTATATATTGTTATTCTCCAAGACTGCAATTCCCCTTTGTGCATAGGACCCCAGTACATGCTGTGCATACCTTCATGCATGTGGATTGAGAACCGTCTGAACAACAGAGCTTAGAGGGTTGTGATCAGCAGCAGAGAGTCTTGTTGGAGGCCTGTAGCTAGCAGTGTTCCCCAGGGGTCAGTTCTGGGTCCAGTCTTGTTCAACATATTCATCAATGACCTGGAAGAAGGGAGAGAGTGTACCCTCAGCAAGTTTGCTGATGATACAAAACTGGGAGGAGTGGCTGACACACCAGAAGGCTGCGTTGCCATCCAATGAGACCTGGACATGCTGGAGAGTTGGGCAGGGAAGAATCTAATGAAGTTCAACAAAAGCAAGTGTAGGGTCCTGCACCTAGGGAGGAACAACCCCATGCACCAGTACAGGTTAGGAGTTGACCTTTGTGGAGAAGGACCTGTGAGTCTTGGTAAACAACAGGTTAACCATGAGCCAGCAATGTGTTCTTGTGGCCAAGAAGGCCAATGGTATCCTGGGGTGCATCAAGAAGAGTGTTGTTCTCCACCTCTGCTCTGCCCTGGTGAGGCCACATCTAGAGTACTGTGTCCTGTTCTGGGAAAAAGAAGTACTGGAGAGTCCATCAGAGGGCTATGAAGATGATAAAGCAACTGGAACAACTCTCTTATGAGGAAAGGCTGAGAAACCTGGGGCTGCTTAGCCTGAAGAAAACTGAGAGAGGATCTTATCAATGCTTATAAGTATCTAAAGGGTGGGTGTCAAGAGGATGGGGCTAGTATCTTTTCAGTGGTGCCCAGAGATAGGACAAGGGGCAACAGACACAAATTTGAACATAAGAAGTTCCATCTAAACTTGAGGAGGAACTTCTTTATTGTGAAGGTGGCAGAGCACTCAAACAGGCTGCCCAGAGAGGCTGTGGAGTCTCCTTCTCTGAATGTATTCAAAATTCACCTGGATGTGTGCCTATGCAACCTGATGTAGGCAAACCTGCTTTAGTGGGAGAATTGGACTAGATGATCTTCAGAGGTCCCTTGTAACCACTACCATTCTTGTGATTCTGTAGTTCTGAATTCTTTATTATGTATGACAACTAAGTGATCAATAGATACATATTCAGAAGTAAGAACTGCCTCTGATCCTCCAGCTTATCTCTCACAAGTTACAAATCTTCCAGAGGGCAGTAGGTTTTGTTAATAAGTGATCTGAAACTTCAACCACCAAGCTGAAGCATAAGGATGTGGTAGATACTTCTGAGAAATTCAAACAATCTTCTACCCTTGAAAGTGAAAAAGTTTTTTAATCCAAGGGCATCATTTAGATTGTTTATGCATTAATACTGATACATAAAAAACATGAAAGAAAAAATCACTTGGATGCAAAATGAGAAATGCCCAGCTGAGTTCAGGCACATTGCATATGGATTAAAAATTTGGATGTCCTTCAGAAAGTTCCTTTCTGCTAAGGCTAGAAGTTCTCAGGCTCATGTGAAAACTTCACAAACGTCTTGGTTAAAGACATTCTCCAATAGTCTTCATAAAAAATGTTTTTTATAAACAGCAGGAATTTTGGTACCTCGTAAGCTTGGCCGGGGAACACAAATTACACACTCAGAGGAAGGCACACCCTGTTCAGACCCTTGTCAGGGTGGCCCCAGGAGACACTCAGCTCTGTGGTCCTGGAGTGACACCCACCAAGGTAAGTTGATGGGTGCTCTCCCATTCTTCTGGAGCACCTTTCAGACTGAGATCACTTGCTCAGGGGTATGGGACACATTATGGGATGCAGGGGTAGAGCATTTAGGGATTGCACAAGATTCATTATGGGATGCTTCAGTGAAGAACAAAAGATGGGGAAAGGGAAGGATCTAGGTGATTTGGGAACAAGCATGGAAAAACAGAGTGAAAAGGGCATAAGAGGGGCTGGCTGCCTGTTCAAAGGATTCTGGTCAGTACTCTTTTATGACTATGCAGAGTTACTGATCAGCACAGTGTGCCTCATCTTGTTAGATTCCCTTTCTTTTTGCTCTGGGTACATGTATGGGCAGGGGTCTAAGTGCCAACAACTGGAGTGGAATCAGAGGTCCATGTGTCTGTGGTGCCAGCAGCTGGAGACCACAGGTGTGTGAGGGAGTGTGAGCACTAGCAAATATCAAGCCAGGCTTGCTGGTGAATTGGTCTGGGAGTAAGGAGTGCTTGTGTCTCTGAGGATGAGACCATAGGAGGATCTGGCTACCAAAGGGACCAGGGGAGTCCTGGCCAGCTGCCAGTGACATCTCTGTTTGTGCATGTGGGTGTATGTGCATGTGTACTTCCACGTGCAATGTGTCTTTACCAGCAGCTGGAGTGGGCCTATGGACCTCTGGGGTTGGTACGTCCAGATGCCAGGAACTGGGGAGACTGGGATCCAGAAGAGACGTACTGTTACTGTTTAAGGTCACCTGCTAGAGGGATACACATTGTATGTATATTCAAATATATACATAGGTATATTTCCCACTCATAGACCTTCCTCTGATCTGCCAGGCATGGGGACAAGATGGGGCCACTGAGGCCGTTCATGTTTGCATCAGTGCTAAGTTTTCCTGTCTCTGCTGATCTGTGTGTCCAGTTGTCTATACATGTGTTGTATACAAGTGTTTTTGTGTGTGTGCCTAGTGGGAATCTATGCACAGCTGTGGGGTATGGAGCTGCAAAAGCCTCACCTCTGTCAGGCCACTGGAGTATACACACACACACAGAGGTAACACTTTGCATTCGTTTTACTTTAGAAATGTAAGAAACTTTATTTTCTCTCTGGGTTCCTCTTGAACCATTACTGCTCCTGCTGAAGATTTTGCCAGCACAGCTTCTGGAGTGAAGTGTCTGCAGCATTCACTAATAACATCAACACAGTGCTTACACTGCAATCTATGTCTTAAAAGATATTTGAAAATATCTGCTACTTAACTGAATTAATTAAAACAATTACTCTGTAAAACCACTACACATTCCTCAAGTCATTCACTTTTATAACATTCTAACTTTTAAGAACTAAAAATGTAAATGCATTGAATTCCCTTAATATCTGTCATTCTACTCCGTACCAATTAAGAGCTCACATATTCCTATCTAACAAGTAGAAATAAAGAGATAGAGTGTGAGAGAAGGAAGATTGTTTTAAGGTATTAAAGGAATTTAATTAAATATTTGTTCAGGTCTAATTGTGCATAAATTGCATGAGAATTAAGTTGAGTATCATTAGTACATGTTAATTAGTGTCTTTTCATGATCAATGTTTAATTTACTCACAATTGTTTTGCTTTATTTTAAATTAAATACTTCTTTGTAAGCCCTTTACTTAAATCCATTATACATTACTTTTTCACTTGGTTCTAGAACTTATGGTTTTGACATTATTAAATGTATGGGATGACAGCAGGCACCTGCAGAGAGTCATCATTTCTCATCTTATTCCTCATATTCATTGAAATTCATTTTAGTATTTCTTGACTTAGCTTGTACTATATTTTTTATATATCTATATTAAAAAATACATGGTCAAAGTAGGCTTGTGCACTTAGCTGGAAGCAGAAGCCTTCTCCTTAACTTTTGGAGATGAAAGGTTAATTATGCTATGGTGCTAAAGGGAAGATGGTACTAAATAATAGAACAGGAAAATGTGAATTAAATCAGAGCATCTTTTGATTCATATGATGGAGCACTGTTATAGCAGAGCTACCTTGGCTGCTGGAGGTCATCCGGTCAAATATTACTGAATTATGCAGGAACAGGCAATTTTATGGATAACAAAAACACTGATAGAGCTTTACATAAGCGTATTGCTTCCAAGGAGGATAACTGACCCAATGTCTTCAGAAACATCGAGTTGTTGGCAGCTCCTAAAAGCAGATTTCCAATCTGTAACTAAAGTTGCAGTTCAAGATAGAAAAGTCTTTGTCTTAGTCACAGAGATGGCAATGAATTGTCACTATAAAATCTGTAGAAGAAGTAACTAAAAAAACCCAATCCCAAAACCCCCCAAAACCACACAGTTGAGTATACTCAACATAAGATTTGGAGGATACTTCTCTTTCCACATGTAACTTTCCATATGTTAACCATACATATCCATGTCCCCATAGATAATGTATCACATCTACATTTCTATTTTTCATACTTTAATATGAAAAGTATGTGTAACCTTGGTTCTTTACTAAAAATTGGGCATAACAGACAATTGTTAACAATGATTTAGGAATAATTGTATTGAGAACTCTTAATGAAATGTAGTTTTGCAAGTCAGTCTGAGAACATAAGAACAGTTCTGCTGGATCAGACCACTGGTGCAGCTAGCCTCTCTCTGACAGTGGAGATAGGAGAAAATATCTAAGAAAGCAACAAAGACTGGGCTTTTCCTTTAACCCATTCTTTTTGCATTTCCCCATATCCATGTTTGTTGTATTAAGGATAATAGAGGATATAACCCTGTCAATCCCCTTCAGTATCTTGCTTATGGATCTGAGGTCCATAAATTTGTATAGTTTCTTGTTGAGCATCTTGATACTATCTGCCTCTACAGCCTCCTGTGACAAAACTTTTGCAGTAATTCCAGTTATTATTATACCTAGTTGAATCTCAGTCTTAAAGAAGGAAGAAATTAATACCTCCATGATCTTAGTTGATATCTGTTCAAAACCACTTTATATTTAAAGGGTTTGTTGTCACAAACACTCTATAAAGGGTAGCAAATGAATGTGATTTACTGTACACCAGCATCCTTTTTGCTTGAAAACATTTAGTGAGGCAATAGTAAAGCTGAGCACAGATCTCAGAAGTCTTTGTCCCTATCCACTAAGTCTAGCCACTCTTACTGCATTGTATTTGAAAGGCACTGTCATTGCAGAGGAGGTGTGAAACGGGAGGAGTTAGATTAACCAGCATTTTCAGGTAGAAGATGAAAGAGCACTCACTGAGTGCCATGTCCTCAGAGTAAGAGTTTCTGCTGTAAACAAGGCGTCAGTGTGCAAAAAGGAGAAAGATCAAGAAGCAGATGGATTAGTTATAATGGGACTACAAGACATCATTAGAGTGTGAACATGGGAGAGAGGTATGCAGTCTTTTAAGACTTATTCAAGAAAGCTGAAATCAAAGGCTAGTCTGAAAAGGGCTACTAGGGCAATTTGAGAATAATAGATGAACTTAGCTCCTTTACCCTCCCTAAATAAAAGGGTGAATTGAATGACCTGCTGTGGCATCTTCTAGTCTTGATTTCCTCTGAGAGTCTGAGAAAAAACTATAAACACATGAAGTAAATATTTATGGAGGGAAGCCATTTCTGTTAATACAACAACATAACTTTTTTTAATTAAAGCAAAAAAAACCCCAAAAGGTTGTAAATTGGCTAAACCACAAATTAGAAGGGTTCTGATGATTATCTAAACCAGGCTTTCCATAGGAATAGTAGGGGCAGAAATAACAATTTTAAGAAGCCATTCAATCAGGTTATGAATAGGGTAGATACTAAAGTTACCATTAACAATTGGAGGCCAGATTTGGTGATCCAGAAATTTCTGTACTCCAAGGACTTTCTGCTAGTTAGTCTGCCAGGCTTATCTTCAGAGGATAACACCCAACATGGAATGGAAACCAAAATTGTTTAGTAAGACAGCATGAGCCTGCTATGCAATTCTGACTGAGAAGATAATGTGGAGGCAAAAGTAAGTAGTGATAACTCCCCCCACCCCCATTCTCCCTATGAGGTCATTGCCCTGTTGCATTTTGCTTTGATTCCTTTAGGATCAAATCTTATACCTGTGGACGTTCATTTTAAAAGTACCCTGACAGGTACCTGCTTCTGTACAGAGCCCTATAAGAAATAGTCTAGTAGCTAGCAGAAACTTGTTCTGTCAAGAACTTTAAAAGGTGCTCATTTGATAAGAGCTGTTATTTTAATGATGACTAAAGAGACGAGCTGAACATAAAAAAGACAGGTAGTTCTTTGAAGGCCACTTTCTTTTCATTTACTTTCCACTTGGAAACACAGAGACCTGGCAGAGCAAGTAAAGTCAAGTTAGGAAGATATTCAGAAATTAAGAACCAGCCTAGATCTCAACAAAGCTATCAAAGAATAAAGTTCTGGTAATTTTTTACATCATATATTATATGCTGTCAATGCTGCAAATGTGTACCTTTTCACACTGACAATATCTTGATGCTGACATGTTAACATTTTTATGGCTAAGTTTCTGAAAAATTTTCTCTGTCACATTCACTAAGAGCACAAAGCAAAGTTTACATATCTATATGGTTGGGAGACAGGCTTTCCTATAAAACACTTGCAGATAATCTTTTAGAATAAATCAGATCACACTCGTGTGGTTCATGAATGGCCATATCTTACTAAATGAACAGCATCCAGCCATTTGTAAGATCTCAGGAAAGAACAGCACTGTGCTCTTCATGGAAAGAATGGTTCAGCTAGGGACCCTAGACTGCTAGAAATTGGTCTTTAAATCAATCTGATTATAACTCATTTAGAAGGCTCAGTTCCACTTTCAGAGTCAGCTGGAACTCTAACACTGACTTCAATGTGACCACAATCTATCATCAAGTCAATATTCAAAAGCAAGTAGTCAAAGCAGCATTTTTAACAGGTAATACTTGATTTAAAGAATGGGGAACGGTGTGCAAAAGAAATGAGAACAAGTGTACATGAGAAAGTGTAAGACAGACTGAGATATAATTGCCAATAGGAAAGAAGACAGAGGTTTCTGAAGGTGATATTAATGAGAGAAATGAGAGGAGAATTTCCATATTTTGCCACTGGAAAAATACAGTGATTTTCTAATGGTGAATGTTGAAGCCCCATCATCAAGTGGAGTTCAGATAAAACACCGCCACACAGAGGATAATCTCACATTCATGTCAGGATGGAGAATGGGATAGGTAATCTATTCAATAATTCAGCTCCCGCATTCTGCCATTCTGTCTATCAACCATGTTCATTTCCCTCTTTTATGAGGTATATAATCGTTTCATTGTACCTTGCACTGTTAATCTCTTGCTGCAATTTCTGGAATCTGTGAAATCACTTTTTATGCAGTTTATATTTCAAATCTCTTCCGTGTAGATTTGTGGCTCTGTGTAATTCTTTTTTTTCCCTCTATGAAGTGTTTCAAAAAGCAAGATGCAGTCACAAAATGTTCCTTTTACTGGATGACTGTACATGTTCATTTGATTTATATCTTTCTGAAGACAAACGTATCATCACATTCTCCTAGGAACTTGTAGTCAAATACTTGAAATACTTTCTGTGCATTTTATGAAAGTTTGGATAACGTTCATATGGCTGAAACACAGCTATGTCTTAACAACCAAATGGTATGCTCAGTAAGATTTATTAGTAGGGAATGAATAAATAATCTCAACAACTTGAGCTGAAGGATTCATGCAGTAGCTTGTCCCATTCACAGGTCCATACTCTAATACACAGCCTGCCAACAGGAGGATTTAATATAAACATATTACCACTGAATGTATTTGATTTTAAATAAAAGCTCTGCCCTCTCCCACCTCCTAGAAAACATTGTTTTCAATTCCTCTTAAACACATACCAAAAACAAAACAGACAAAACACCTTCTGAACATGAATTGTTAGCTTTTGTGAAGATGGCCATGGGTGATGGCATTAAGCATAGAATGCCTTGGGTTGGAAGAGACCTCTAAAGATCATCTAGTCCAACCCCCCTGCAATAAGCAGGGACATCCTTAACTAGATCAGGTTGCTCAGAGCCTTATCAAGCCTGACCTTGAATGTCTCCAGGGATGGGGTCTCCACCACCTCCCTGGGCAACCTGTTCCAGTGTTCCATCACCCTCATAGTAAAGAACTTCTTCCTAATGTCCAACCTAAATCTACCCTTCTCTAGTTTAAACCCTCGTCCTATCACTACATGCCCTTGTAAATAGTTCCTCTCCAGATTTCTTGTAGGCCCCCTTCAGGTACTGAAAGGCGACTATAAGGTCTCCCCAGAGCCTTCTCTTCTCCAGGCTGAACAACCCAAACTCCCTCAGCCTGTCCTCACAGGAGAGGTGTTCCAGATCTCTGATTATTTTTGTGGCCCCCTTCTTGACCAGCTGTATCAGGTCCATGTCCTTCCTGTGTTGAGGGCTCCAGAGCTGGACACAGTACTCCAGGTAAGGTCTCACCTGAGTAGAGTGGCAGAATCACCTCTCTTGATCTGCTGGCCATGCTTCTTTTGATGCAGCCCAGGATGTGATTGGCCTTTTGAGCTGCAAGTGCGCATTGTTGGCTCATGTCCAGCTTCTCATCCACCAGAACCCCCAAGTCCTTTTTCACAGGGTGGCTCTCTATCACCTCATCCCCCAGCCTGTATTGATAATGAGGATTGTTCTAAGACAGGTGCAGAATCCTGCACTTGATCTTGTTGAACTTCATGACGTCACATGATACTTAGGCTACAGCATAAAAATAATAAATTATCAGTAAAACAAAAGCAATCACTGTTTTATTCTTTCTATTTTTGGACTTAAACTGATTAAAAAGCCTAATATACTATGTCTACATGGCAGTCCCTACTAGATGGGTACAGGGTACATAATCTTGGAGTTGAGCTGGTATTTTGAATTGTCTCCAGTGATCTGCTTTTAAATTTAACCAGTCCTGACTATTACCTTCAAGTGGAAAATGCACTTACTTAACCCACCCACTAGGAAGGAAATTCTGAGCATTTTATCCCTTTCACTCAGGAGGTTAAACTAACCAGTGTGACCATCATTGTGAATGTTTTGCATCTACAAGTTCCTCTCTGACAGAGAACAAAAAGCTCTTCTTTTCCTTAAATATACTTGATTTCCTTAAATATACCTTATCCTCTTAAGAGTCTTTGGTAGTGAGGGTAGAAACAGGTTTATATGTACAAAGATTTGTTAGTGGGGTCAGTTGCTGATGCCATACATTACTATCAAGATTACTTTAGGGATAAACAAAGTGGGGGTAGAGAGAGAAGCAAAAATCTCCATAGCTAAGACCAAAAAAACCACCTCTCCTTATAGCCAGCTGGGAAAAGCAGTGACAGGGCCACAAGTGAATGAGTTCCTCTGCTC
Source organism: Megaceryle maxima (assembly GCA_024605025.1). NCBI lineage: Eukaryota > Metazoa > Chordata > Aves > Coraciiformes > Cerylidae > Megaceryle > Megaceryle maxima. The sequence goes on along the minus strand of JANHGN010008134.1, from coordinate 24,703 downwards.
TGGGCAGTCTCTCTAGCACTACCCAGATTAATATGGTGACAAGCCATCACCATCCTTGTCCCCCAGCACCTTGCCCTGTCTACCAGGAACCGCTCTAAATCTTGTGGGCCAGTCCCATTGATGACATTCTCTGTGCTGCATGGAGTATGCTTAGTGGTGCACAGGCATTGCATATAGATTGGCTGCTAAACTTCTGTGCATCTGTTTCACTAGATAATCCTGACTGGGTATCTAGAAAACCACTGTCTACTTTGCTATGCTCTGAGTTTTGGATTTCCTTAACACACCCTAAAAGTCATAAGATAAGGTTTGGGAAAGGGGTAGGGGGGGTGATTCACAGTGCTGGTAGCAATCATATCCCATGAGAACCTGCCAAAAAAATCATTATCTGGGCTTCTGGGTGCAAGACCATGAAGAAAACCACGTAGGAACAGCAGCATAAAACAATAAGGGAAAAATATTGCTCTGGCAGCTCTGGAAGACCAGAGTCACAAGAGCCCAGGTGAACAGGTTGAGTGAGCTGACACTGTGCAACATGCTCCTGACCAATGTCTGGCTCCATAGCCTGGGATTCATCAGTGGAGGACATGATGCCAAGATCCTTTCCTTTGTACTATTCAAGTATGTAATTTTTGCTCTTATAGATTCTTTTTTTTTTTTTTTTAAATAGCCTTAACAAAACCAAAACAGCTACAAAAGTTTCAAACCAGTCATTTCAATGTGAAGTTTCTATAACTAATGTGAGAAACTGAAGAAAATTACAGCAATATTTTAAGGCCCTCAACAATTTTTCACAGGAAACCTAGAAGATCAGATTTAATTTAACTGACATATTTAGTATGCTAGCAGTGAATTCTTGCAAAGGATAGTAATTGATTTATGTTTTTAATCTATATACAATGAGTGCTTTAGGGAAATAGTACAAGTTGTTGGCTACTCCTGAATATATCCCTAGCAATGATAAACTTAAAAAAATCATACACATAAAATGCTCCTCTGTTGCATCTTTTCATATGAAAATCAGCATGAATGAAAACACTGAATGCTGGTGGTATGATGACAAGCAATCTTAAATCATCACAAATTGCAGCAGCAGACAGAAGTTATTTGCTCTTTATTTTTCGCCTACTTAGTATTCTTTTTCTCAAAAAGTTTAAGATGTCCAGTCAGAGTGAAAAACAATATCATGCAAAAGAGATTACTAATGCAGAACTATCTTAATGAACCAAAATGTAACGGTTGAATTATCTACAAGAAAAAAACCACAACAAAACAACAAACAAAAAAACCCAAACAAATCAACCAACCAACAAAAAAACCCCACAAACAAACAAAAAAACCCAACACAAAAAAACCCCAACAATTTCCTGTTCTTGAAAGTGTCTCTTGTTCTTCCTGCAAGGAAGTTCAAGTTTTGCTAAAATGAACATTCTGGAGAGGTATAGATTTCCATGGACATCATTTACACGAGAAAGCAAATGTTTAGTTATAGGTTATGAACGGAGGGAATTTTTTCAGCAGAAGTTAGTGGTTGCTCCAGTATTTAGTCCACGATTACTCTGTAGGTATCAATATTGCTGTGCTATTTTTGAGTGCATTTTGGAATTACTGGGAATCAATGATAACAATCATGCACTGAACTTTCCAGAGCAGTTAGCTGCTATCAGGACCAGTAACTACGAAATCACCAAAATGCATCCTAAATGCACAAATATAGAAAGTTTTATAATATGATGTATTGGGTCTGACTGAGCTGGAGTTAATTTTCCCCACAGTAGCCTTTACAGTGCTGTGCTTTGCACTGAGAGCTGGAAAGGTGTTGATAACACACTCATGTTGTAGCTACTCCTGGGCAGGGCTCACACAGCACCAAGGCTGGTTTTCAACATTCCCCCTGCAGTGGGATGGGGTGGATGAGATCTTGGGAGGGGGCACGACAGGATCAGATGACCCAAACTGACCAAAGGGACATTCCATACCATATGACATCAGCTGAAGTATAAAAGCTAGGAAAAGGGTGGGTGGGGGCAGGGTATCGGCTTGTCCTCTGGAGCAACTGCTATGCATTTGGAGCCCTGCTTCCCAAAAAGGACCAGACATCAACTTCTGATGGGAAGTAGAGATTAAATCTTTGTTTTCTTTTGCTTCCACACATGACATTGCTTTGCTTCTTCATTAAACTGCTTTTGTCTTAGCCCAAGAGTTTAATCTTATTTTTTCTTCCCCCCTGGTCCAGATGAGTGAAGGGGAGGAAGTGATAGAGCAGCTCGGTGGGCCCCTGCTGTCCAGCCAAGGTCAAACCACCATACATGACCATTACAATTGTTTTAAATGCAGGCAAGAAAATGGTCTGTCCCTCTTCCCTCCTCTTGTTCAGATCTATGCACTATTTCCAGGCAGCACTCTCTGACTTTCCTCTTAAGTCAATAGCACCCTGAAAAACTTGAAGACTGCAAAACCTGAAGACCACAAAACTCTTCCATGAAATAGCAAAAAGCCCAGACACAAACTAAACAAAAAGAGCAGGACCCCATTCTATCCCAAAAGATATGGAGAGGAGCATAATACACCTATATAGCCATACTATTGTTAAATTAACATAAAACTGGATTTAAATAATCCTGATGTTGGAAAGTTTTTTCCTGAATCTGCTTTCATCAGTCTGTCTAAATGAGGCACAAGAAAGAAAGAGCTTTTGTAGGGTATAACTGCTGAAAGATAAATAAAGCTTATACCAGGTTCCATGATCAGTAATGTAGAAATCTCTTGCATTTGTTTATGGTATATATGATCAATCACTTCTTTGATGTTTGCAGCTGGATAATGCAGCTGATCTCAGAGTACATCATCTTATGATGGCTCCTGTCATTGGAGTACAATGTTTCCTACTATCTAAAACAGGGGATTGCGAAAAGGAGTCCAGAAATCAGATTTTGCTCACTGCAACACTAAGCAAGACTGTTGACTATATGATGCCTAAGTTCATCCTCACTCCTGTGTTGAAAAGAATTAAAGGGAATTCAGAGACAGAAAGCAATTTAAGTAAAAAGCTTGACTGCTCTGTCCTACACCAAAAAATCTGTTTCTCATCTTCTCTTGCAAAGCCTGCTGCAGGCAATGCAGCACAGGTTGGTTTTAATTGTTCCTGCTGTCTGCTATAAAACACATGATGCCATTTTTCCGGCTGAATAATGGAAGCAGAGGCATGATTGATAAAGAGATAAGCCAGGTTAATTGGCTTTATTTCAACAAACATCAATTAATTAAATTAAACACCAGAGGGAGGGCATCTGCTCACTGTAGTTCAGCCTGGAGTTCCTCTTTTCCTCTCTCTGCCGATCATAAAAAAAAGCTACTAGAATACCTCCAGGAGGGGCAACCTAATAACAAAATTATTTCAGAATTATCACATGGTCTGTATTCTTAACCTTTTGGTGACTTAGTCAGCTAAAAGAGGCATTCACCATAGTTAGTCCTTCATGATTCCTCATCTCTCTCAGCAGGAATCAAAAAATTAAAATCTCCTGGAAAGGAAACTGTGAGCAATCTGTCTCCTGCAGTTTGGCTTGCAGGGCTTTTGTTAATTTTCTTTTTAATTATGGTCTACAGTCATGGAAGACATTTATTGTTAAAATTCATTCCATTCTCTACCCACCAATGCAAAACAAATTTGGTAAATTTGGATGAAATGTTATTTTTCATCACAACATGTCAATTAGTCAAAATTAAAACTTTCCTCTCTTTTTTTATTTTCCATAAACTTTTTGATCAAAAGCTTTAGCAGAACACAGATGAAGAGATATCCTTCCTTCTCTTACTTTTTGTTTTGTTTTGTTTCTAAAGGTGTTGGTTTTGCCCTGATACAGGTAAGAGAGACAAGTGAGAGCAAAATGGATAGAATTGTCATTGCTGAATTTTTTGTAGTATTATGAAGACTCTCCTGGGTCAGAAAAGACACACATACAAAACACACATATATGGATGTACCCAGTTATGTAAATCTCATATATAATTCAATCTTTCAGAAATTTAAAATCATAGAAAATGCAGAAGACAAGAAGCCGCCTACTTGAACCACACCCCAAATTAGGAACAGACAGACACTGACCTACTCGGTTCCTAATACAATGTTTACAGCCTTTCCTTCAAGCAAGTTCTTCATAACTCTTAGATCACTCCTACCCCCTTCAGTTCTTTCCCAGACAGTCCACATCTCTCCAGGGAGATCTAACAGGTGCCTTCCAGTACCTGAAGGGAGCTTACAAAAAGACTGGAGAGGTCCTGTTTACAAAGGCCTGGAGGGAAAGTACGAGGGGTAATGGTTTTAAATTAGAAAGGAGGGGATTCAGATTAGAAATAAGGGGGAATTTCTTTACAACGAGAATGGTGGAGCACTGGAACAGGTTGCCCAGGGAGGTGGTTGAGGCCCCATCCCTGGAGACATTCAAGGTGGGGCTTGATGGAGCTCTGAGCAACCTGCTCTAGTTGAGCCCTGCTCTCAACAGGGACTAGATGACCTCTAGAGGTCCCTTCCAACCCAGATATTTCTATGTTTCTATGTTTCTCCTAAAGCATCATGGACAAAAGTGAACACAGTGTAGTTCAGGCAAGAATCAAGCACATTGGGAGGATTACCTTGAATATATTGCACATGGCGTTCATAATTATACATCCTTATATTGAAATTGCTATTTTCATCTCATTAAACTATGCTGAATTACTTTTGGTTTGCCATTCCCCTTGCCCCAGTCCAGGGACAGTTATTCTCTAGTTGTCAAAGTTTAGGGTCAGGGTGGCCCCTTAGACCAATAACAGATGCTCTCTGTTAACCCCACTCCCTCCCCAAAAGGGAAGAGAAAGGGAATAAGGGAGAGAGACTTACTGATTAGAAAAGGAAACTAGAACAGCTTTAATGAGCACCAAACCCAACGCCCCCCGATGGTAATTGCATCATTACTGATGCTGTGGAGCAGGCACCGGGGGGGTCCCAGGCTGGGCCCCGCAGCAGACGGGAGCTGTGTTCAGGAGCTGGATTCTGGTACCAGATTCAAGAACACACTGATGGGGATCAAAGGCAGAACGGGCAGTCGTCCTTGGATGCTCCAAGGAAGGAACCAAAAGAGGACCTGAGCCAAGCCAAGCAAAGCTGGCAAAGTGTTCCAAGAGGGGAGAAGAGCCTGGGAACCCCCAGAAAGAGGACAAGTGAGCAAGCAAACAAAACTAGCAAGCAACCGAGCAAACAAAACCAAAACTAGCAAGCTAATAAGAAACTCTATAGACCCTCCAGATCCCTCTGCTTTATACCCAATATGACGTATATGGGATGGAATACCTTGTTGGTCAGTTTGGGGTCACCTGCCC
>JANHGN010008134.1:0-11244 GCA_024605025.1 Megaceryle maxima | reverse complement strand
GCACAAACAGAGGTCTTACTTTTATTTTATCTTTATCTATTTATTTATTTTTTTAATTTTTAATTTTATCTTTATTTTATTTATTTTATCTTTGCTTAGTCCCCATCTACAAATGCGTATTTTCAACTTGCCTAACACCTGTTGCTGTTCCCTGTCTTCCTTAAAGCCATGCCTATGGGACATCAGGACATCCAGACTTTGAGAAAGTGCAGCAGCTTCTTCTACCAAACCTTCCTGGCAAGGTACCAAGGCATCAGAAATTCCCTCTTGATATGAGAGTACCAACAACTCCTTTATGGGATGAATGAGATGTAAAACTATGGTCCAAACAATTGCTGTCCCCAGCTCCCCATGATGGGAGATGCTGGTATCATTGTTGCCAACAGAAGGTTGTTCTTTTGAGCCTGCCATTGTCTCTTCCCCTTCTGTTCCTCATTCTGGCTTCCATATATTATATGTGGGGAGTCAGTATGTAACAGTGGGGAGGCTTCACAGAGAATTCTGCAGTCACATTTTCTCAGGTGATTGATGACCTGGTGACATAGAGAAGACAGAAGTGTTCAAATGGCTGCACTGGAGGCTTGGGAAGAGAGAATATCTTTTATGCCTTCAAATCTCAAATGACCAACTATGACAATGCACCAAAATATGAAGACGATAACCTCTAAACTTAATCTAAGCAAAACTTTTGCATTCAAGACAGCTTAGAGAAAGTTTATAGAACAAGAGAAAATAAGCTGAGAAACAACTACATAGAAGTGTATGTGGGGTTTAAGGCAAGAACAGGCATTAGCTGATGACGTTCTGGCCAAATGCTCAGAAAAAGACTTCAGAACAACCCAGCAATCTGCAGGATTACTTCCAAACGTGTGTTTTCTAAAAGAATAGACTTTGAGAATAGCTTCTGAGTGCAGTATCTACCTTCTGCTCAACAGATGCAAAGGACTATCTGTAGAGCTTTAATGTCATATTTGATTTCACTTAGACATCAGAGTATCCTTAAAAATTTGTAACCTAAATCAAGGGCCTAAATAACATTTGTAAATCGCACTTCTGAGATTCTCATTATGTTACCATGGAAAAGAACACTGTTAATGCTGCAAACTGAAACTCTTAGGGAAAAAAAATGCAAATTATATGTATGTATGTATTGCCTACATCAAGTCCCTGCTCGGGATGGGGTGGGAAAAAGGAAGAGATAGGTGGAAAAGAAATTTGTGAGTGATACTCACTTGTTCTTCATTTGCTCAGGGAGACAGCATATTTCTTTCTCTTTAACCATACACTTTGACATGTCTTAAAGCCTCTCTAAAGAAGTGCAGATTTTCTTGTCTTTGAAGAATTAATATGCAATTAATCAAGAGGTGAGACTTTTAATTTTATTCCAGTATTTTCCCTTACATTCACTTAAACTGTGAACCACAATTAAATCAGGTGAGATGCAAATAGCAAGATTCTTCAACCTATGGAATTGAATCCTAGGCTTGGGTATTTGTTCACAGAAGTGGGACTCGCTTTATTTTCTGTATCAAACATATCCTCAACAATGTGACTCTTTAAAAGGTTTACAACCAAGAATCAGATATATTCTCCAAGGAACACTTTTTCTAATGGCACTCTCCCCTCCTCTGCTTTTATGCAGACTCAACACTAATAGCTTGGATATCACAGCTAAAAAGCCATGGAAATGTTGTCATGCCCAAGTAGCATTTCCTGACAACTCCCTTCTGAAGATTACAACACAATATTTGTTGTGCTTTGACTGAACTGAGTAGTGAAAACAGTTGGATCAGCTGCATGCAAGATTGAAGCTTATCATTGCATTGGGTTATTTTTAGGAATGTGGCAAGCTGATACTGTCTAACAACCTGGAAAGTGAGAATACTCAAATAGCTATATCTGCCTTTCCTAGAGCTGAAAATCAATAGCTTCTCCGCATCAAAAGCATAGTTACTTTACATTCCTGTCTTTGTTGCTACACCTTACTTCACCCAATGGGGAAAGAAGGCCACAACACAACTTATGTGCAGATTTATAGGTGCAGAGACAATGCTCCTGCTACTGCGTTCTGCCTTCAGTGTGCTTCTTTTCTGGTGATCAAAGGGCAATCTCTTGAGGAATATGAGAATAGTGAGGAAGACCTTCATGGTTCAGTAAGGTTTTGGCTGTTCCTCTCAGCCAGGACTGTCCATTAAAGTGCTGCAAAGGCACCAGTGGAGAACATGCACACAACAGGGCCAACTATATCATTAACTGAAAAAATTTCAATCCTTTTTGACATAGAACAGGTTTAAAACTGGACCTGGAAGCAAGAATCACTCAAGATGCTCAGTTCTGAAAACCTACAGTGTTTTTGAAACCCCCAGCTACAAAACTCTAATCTCCAATTTTATCAGCTTCTCTGTCTACCACTGTAACAATCCAAGCATAGTCACACACAGAGGAACATAAAAACTTCTAGTCCTAACCCAAATACTGGTCCCTTCCACCTGATTTCCTCTTCTGGCAGATTCTTCAGATCTACAATGCATCTATTGTAGAACTAATGTTGACTTGTCAAGCATAATAAACATCTTCATTCCTTCTATTGCATTCAGAAGTAGTCAGTCAGACTAATTTCATTGATAAAATAGCTAGCAGAAAAGAAAAGGAGATCTCCAGTTCTACTGATGACTAGCTTACAATGCTACTAGAGCTGAGCCTTATGACTTCAATTTTCAGATCCTATAAAACTGCAGAAAGCTGTATTGCTCAAAGGGAGCAAGGTAGGCCCTTGACGGTTGCTTTAAGGTAGCAAGTTGTTCTTTAAAATATATATTAAATCATCAGTGTTGATAAGGGCAAGATTCCATCAGCTGATTCCAGTTTTTCTAGCCCGTTATTTATTTACACAGATAATTAATTCCTCTGAAGTGCAAACATTTATCAACAATTCCATTACCTAACTCTTCTTTCTTAGCCCTTTGTAGGACTACGCACACTGACAGCTTCAGTAACCACCATCTAATTAAAGTAATTGTTGGACTGCATTTCTTATTCTGTTTCATGTATAATTATACTCCATGGGAAATCTTTTGGGATTTGAAACAGACTTTTAATCTATTCCACATGAATCAAAAACAGCTCCCAAGAAAATAATTTAATAGTCATGTTTAACAGTGTGCCACTTCATTTGCACCAGAGATTTCACTGTCTCAGTGCTACTCATAGACCTTTTCAGTCACACAGGGACAACAAAAGGCTCTTTCACAAGGGAAACACTTTCTAAAATTTTTGTACATTAATTAAGTTGGTTTTAGAGGGAAATCTATGCTGAACTGTTTGAACAAACTCTTCTAGAGACACTGACAGCTGCTTATCCTGAAGTGTAATGGACAGTTGCACTTCTTTGTCTTTGATTTGTCTTAGATTTACAATGACCAATTCACACTTTCATGAACTCTCCTTCCTTATTGCCTGGCATGAGAGTACTACCATTTTTGGTACAGTGATAGCATGTACTTTCACTACTACTTTGTTCATAGTACCAGTTAGTGTCAAGATGCTTTATTTCGGCACTGATATCATTACAGTTTTTCACTATAAGTGTTTCTACTAAAGAAGACACAGAGGGGAAAAAAAAAAAAAAAAAGACAAAAAAAAAAAAGGGAACTTTCCTGCTTAGAGTGATGGAACTTGGGTCCAGACAGGACAGGTTCATTAGAAAAAATTTCTGAGGTTACCTGTGGTTACATTTAATTTCAACTACTGGTGTGTACCATATCAGGACACTAGCACACAAAGTATGGTTAGTGATGGTTTCCTCCATCAGTAATTTTCTATTTGTGGAAACCAGCAAATAGAAGCATATGAAGAGACCTGGGTCTCAGCTGAGTATGGAGCAAGGTGTTACCTTATTCACCTATGAGCAGGAAAGCATTCCTGTGTCCCTTATTTTATACACGTCATACAGAGAGGATACAACTTATTAATCTTTCTGAGCCTTCAAATCTTGTCTTGCCATTTGAACTAAAAATTGCTCAGATTGTTAGATTCCTAACTCTGGGGCATTTTAAGAAAAATCACCAAGTATGTTTGTCTTAGGGCATTTTTCAAAATTGTACGTGAATTGATTATGGATGTCCAGCCTTGCTTTATAGTGACAAACAATGTGAAGCTCTATAATCCTATAGATGCGTTCTATACAATACACAGGCACTTTAGACTAGGAAGCATTCAGGGATCATTGTTTCACCTCCCAAGAGACAGAAACAGTGCCTATAGTTATGCTCTTAATAACAAACACTGCTATTCAGATTGAAACACCATAGTTTGATTACTTGCACATTTTCATATTGGCCAAATTCACCAGATAAGTGGATCGATGTGGTGGAAGGCTGAAGCCACTGGCTGCTCCATTAAGTCAAGAACAAGGGAGTTCCTCTAAAGCCAGCTGGCCATGTTATTGTTGACCAACATACCCAGCCATATCTATATTAATACTACAATCATGTGCTGCTTGGCTGCATGTCAGAACAGAAAACAAATATTGTAATGTAGCTCAGGGCTGACAATTGACACAGGTCAAAGATGAGTGATTGTGATCATATATCTGAATGAGGAAAAAGCAGAAAATTGCTTGACTGCCTGTGTGTGACTGAAGAGTCATGGGAAAGGAAGAACATGTATGAAGGAGTAGAATGGGAAGTTCTGAGAGTCAAACCAAAGAGATAAAAGACCTCACCCTGATGGATATGCGTGGTAGCTTTGTGCAGAAAAGATATAAAAGGCTGACATAAAGAATAAAAGGGGGGGCTAGCTTATCAGCTAGACCTCACTTGCTGCTTAACTATCAAGACTCTGTGTCTTCCCTGTGTCTCATCCATCCATGGATATCACAGATCTATAACGTCCATCTTCCGTGCTTATCACACTGTCTTTCTGCATATTAAATCAGGAGTGGTCACTAGACATAGAACTTGCCAAGCTATTTATCAAGTTAATTAACTCAACATTTTCCTGCTGCTTTATTGATTTGGCAGCCTGAAGCTGCTGGACAAACAAATTTACAGACATGTTTATTACAGTTTTAGGAGGTTATCAAAGTATGGAACTATACTTAATGTGTCAACTAGCCAGTACTTATATAAATGGCAACTGTTTTGTGCAGGTAGATCTCAACTGGCACACAGGCTTCATACTGACGCATTACATAAGGAGGAATTTCATTCACTGAAAACATGAGATATTTTGTCAGATATTTGTCATTGGCTATCGCCTCACATTCTGTGTTACTGAAAGCAACTTTTTTTTTCAGGAATTATAGAATAATCTTTTAAAACACTAAATCAGGAATCCAAGTAAAATGTCACAAGCTGAAAATTCAGGGGAAAACTGAGGAGACAGAATGCAGTTATGGTGAATTCTTTTTAATGTATATGGAAAAAATGTTAGATAGAGAATATAACTATAGAAGATAATTAATACTAAAGGTTTTGGAAGAAAATCCCCACTACATTTTAATTACTATCTGGATAGTGCATAGTGCAGTGCTGTGCCACTTAAATCCTAACAAGCCTATGGTTCTGGATGGGATTCATCCTAGGGTGCTTAGGGAGCTGGCACAAGAGCTGGCTAGGCCTCTCTCCATTATTTATCACCTGTCCTGGCTAACCAGGGAGGTCCCTGACGACTGGAGGTTGACCAATGTGCCATCCATCCACAAGAAGGGCTGTAAGGAGGATCTGGAAAACTATAGGCCTGTCAGCCTGACCTTGGTGCCTGGCAAAGTTATGGAGCAGATCATCCTGAGTGCCATTGATTGGCATGTACAAGACAACCAGGGGATCAGGCCCAGCCAACATGGGTTTAGGAAAGGACGGTCCTGCCTAAGCAATCTGATCTCATTCTATGACTGGGTGACCCGTCTGGTAGAAGAGGGGAAGGATGTGGATATGGTCTACCTAGACTTCAGCAAAGCCTTTGACACAGTCTCTCGCAGCATCCTCCTGGAAAAGCTGGAAACCCATGGCTTGGACAGGTGCACCCTTTGCTGGGTTAAAAACTGACTGGACGACCAGGCACAGAGAGTGGTTGTGAATGGTGCCACATCCAGTTGGTGTATGGTGACCAGTGGTGTCCCCCAGGGATCAGTACTGGGCCCAGTTCTATTCAACATCTTTACTGATGACCTGGATGAGGGGATTGAGTCTCCTGTTTGTAAATTTGCGGGTGACACTAAGTTGGGGGGGGAGTGTTGATCTGCTGGAGGGTTGGGAGATGCTGCAGAGGGACCTGGACAGGATGAGTCGATGGGCTGAGGCCAATAATATGAGGTTCAACAAGACCAAGTGCAAGGTCCTACACTTTGGCCACAATAACCCCATGCAATGCTACAGACTGGGAGATGAGTGCTGAACATGAGCCAGCAGTGTGCCCAGGTGGCACAGAAGGCCAATGGCATCTTGGCCTGTATCAGGAATAGTGTGGCCAGCAGGACTAGGGATATAACTCTGTCCCTGTACTCGGCACTGGTGAGGCCTCACCTCGAGTACTGGGTGCAGTTCTGGACCCCTCACTTCCAGAAGGATATTGAGGTGCCAGAGCAGGTCCAGAGGAGAGCGACAAGGCTGGGGAAGGGACTGGAGGGAAAGTCTTATAAGGAGAGGCTGACGGAGCTGGGGTTGTTCAGCTTGGAGAAGAGGAGGCTCAGGGGGGACCTCATCACTCTCCACAACTACCTGAAGGGAAGTTGTAGTCAGGTGAGGGGTTGGGCTCTTCTCCCAGGCAACTGGTGACAAGATGAGAGGGCATGGCCTGAAGCTGCCCCAGGGGAGGTTTAGGTTGGATATTAGGAAGCACTTCCTCATGAAAAGGGTGATAGAACACTGGAATGGACTGCCCAGGGGGGTGGTGGAGTCACCATCCCTGGAGGTGTTTAAGGAAAGACTGGATGTAGCACTTAGTGACATGGTCTAGCTGATGTCATGGTGTGACATGATGTCATGTCGTAGACTGGACTTGATGATCTTATGAAGTCTATTCCAGCTTCAGTAATTCTGTGATTTTCTTTTAAATCACATAAAAAAAAAAAACCACTACAACTAAAGCCCCTTCCATCCCTATGGAGTCTGTCCTCATACCTGACTCTGAAGGAAGAGCACTGCTTCTTTCACTCACAAGCACTGACAAAGCTGTATACTGACTACAGAAAATAAATTTTAAAAAGCTTTCCTTCTACATTGAGATTTCTTTTGGTCAATACACTTGAAATGCAGCAAATCATTCTTGTGTCTTTCTGCAAATTTTCAAATACTTGTCATTTCTATCTGTCATCTGTCATCACTTACAGAAATGGGGTGTAAACCCCAGAATTTCTGTATTTCTCACACTAAGAATAGAAATAGAAATTGTTAAAGACAAGAGTTTCACTTAAATAATTTTTTGATTGTCTGAGCAATAGCACATTTGTGCAATCAAAACAGTTGTTAGGTGGAATAGTACCTGCAACATCTTTAACACTTACTAGCATTGCCTACAGTAGAGAAGATTAAGTCAAGCTGAGAGTCTGCATCATTACTCCTTCATTATGTTCTTTATTTCACCCATTACTTCTTCCATTTTTCCCAGATGGTGAGGAAGAAGGATGGACAATGTCAAAGAGTTATTGATTTTTGAGGACATTAACATATGGGCTTGCTTGTTAGAGCAAACGTGATACCTCCTAAAGCACCTTACTGATATTCAAGCAATATAATTACAGAGGCATAAGTTAGTCAAGTGCTGAAGGTCCAGATACAGCAAGGGAAAATTCCTGATCTTCATTGCAGACCTCTGGGATATGAACCTGAGAATTCATACTTGTCATTTTTACCCAAAATTAAAGACTTTCATTGCCACTGGGATGGGATTTTCAGGCTGTTCTTCAATTAATATACACAAAAAATAGCATGAAAATAGGGTCAAACTTGATCCCAGATGCATCATCTTATGAGTAGTTTTCATTTACATGGAACAAAACATGATTTTTGTGGATAAAAATAGTTGAGGCCTTTCGCTAGAACAGTTGATTTACCAAAGAACTGAAAAATCAAGACAGAGCAATGGGAACTAGTCCCTCACAAGCTGAAATTTCAGTCACATCTTTTAGGAAAGACAAAAGATGGTTCTGTTGTTTTAGTGAATGACAGAGTTGCACTTCTTTTACAGAATACATTTTCAGAATAAACTGGGCATTTTATATAGCTCAAGGAGATTGGCAGATCCTGCAACCTTACAATCAATTTGATTCTTGAGGGACTTATCTCTTGGATTTTACAACCACCAAATTATTTCTTATCTAGTTAGGGACCTCTGTGATAATAAAAATTTTTTAAAAGCCAACCAAAAAAACCCAACACAAAATCCACAGAAAAGCCTGTCCTAGGCTAAGACATATCTTTTGCAAAAGATTTTCACTAACATCTTTCACTGAAAGGTTTTTGTACTTCATTTATAGAGCTTCTGTTGTACTTGAGTGAAGGGATGGGAGGGGTATTTGAAAGGGAACAATATTGATGCTACCTGCTACTAGCTGAATACCAGGATGAAAAATGCACTGAGAAAGATAGGGCATGCATGCTTCTCAGCTTTCATGTCATGCTCCAAAAATATCATTGTTTATAAGTACAAATGATTACAAAATTATTTCCATAGCCACTTAACCATTTTACTAACAGCCCTCATCAAAGGTAAATTTATACAGACAATATTGAAGGTACTGATAATACCAGTATAAGAATATTAAAATGTTCATAATAACGGACAGTAACACACTAAAAAGCAAATTCAGGGTCATCTCTCATTGCCAAAGCCAAAAGGATTTTTTGACACTGAGCATAAAAGCAGTTAAGACTTCTTCCCCATTTTAGGCAAGTTAGTGCTAATTTAAGCACCTAAATATAATTGCTATGACAGGATATAATGAATGTTATATTGTTATATCTGATTAATTTTGAACAAATAGGCTACTGAAATAGCAGGCTTTCATTAGAAGGAATTTGATCTTATGATGTTTGAGTAATCATCTGCGGCAAAAGAAGATATGCTGCTCTGCAAACACTTTCTTCTTTAAAAGTAATCCAAGAAAATTCCTACATCTCCTTCACACTTGACTCCATACATATTCCTTCATTCAATATATAACTTTCTCTTAAATTCCCAGAAAAGGCAAGGTTCATCTGGCTACACAATAGAAGATAATTGTGAGGCTAAATCAGAATCAATAAATAAACATGAAAGAACAGACAGCAGATGTTCATGGAGTTGTGGTGGAAGGATCCCCTTCTACTATAAAAATCAGAAGGGAAATACGTATTTGTAGACAATAGTAACAGAGTAATAAGTCATTTAACTGTAAAGAGGATCACTTAAAGTATTTTTCATCACAGAAAACACCAGTAGAAGAACTTAAAGGCCAGGAAAATGCCCTTCTATTAAAAAAAAAAAAAAAGATGTGAACATTTAGCACATCAGATGTGTAAAGAGTGTTATGTGCCAAAATCGCAGTCAAATGCTACACTGAAAATTGAAATGGTTTGATGCTCTTTTACTGGGAGCAAGTTCTAGTCCTTAGGAATTATTATATTGTCATATAACAGAAAGAAGCTGAAAAGTATGGGATTTCTACAAGGGTCTTCAGAGCTAAACCTGTTGAACACTCCTCTGGCGATAGCTGGGTCAAACACAGAGAAACAAATTATCTGAGTGAATGAAAATTGTTTTAATAGCAGTATTTTACCTTGCTGAAAAGGCTTATTTCCTTTACCAATGTCAAATAACAGTCTAATTTAACTTAACTGCTATTAAAATACATGTCAAGTTCCCCAGTGAAAAAACAAGACTATATAGACTGCATGCATATGAAATAACCAGTGGGTTTGACTTGTTGACCTTCTATGCTCCTGGTAGTCAGAAATCCTATCTCATAGGTCTCCTGATTAAAGCATAGTAGAGGAGGGGGGTTGATCTAAGACATGTGCCTGGAAATTGATATGACACAAAGTCATAATGTCTGTGGCATTAAATGGCTCTCACTGATATGGGAATTATGTCAGAATATTCATCAGAGAAAGTTGCAAAAATACGCAGAAGGGAAAAGATCCTCAAAAGGCTGCCAAAGCCAATGTGAGGTAAAGGAAAACTGGACTTTACGTTTTTGGACAAGCTGCTTTTCTCCTCCTTCTTGACTGATTAAACCAATTTTATTTGTCATGCATTCACCTCCATAAAGAACAAGTTAACCACTCTCAACTTTTAGAGCTCATAAGTATTATCAAATATTGCCACGTCCATGAAGTAATTTATATAAATTTACCGACTGTAGATATATAACTATAGGTAAAAATGCATATGTAGACTACACAGATTTTTAAGGGACTTTTAGTCTAAGTAAAATAGAATCATAGAATGGTAGGGGTTGGAAGGGACATCTGGAGATCATCGAGTCCAACACCCCTGCCAGCGCAGGAACACCTAGGGCAGGCCACACAGGAACATATCCAGGCAGGTCTTGAAAGTCTCCAGAGAAGGGGAATCCACAGCCTCCCTGGGCAGCCTGTTCCAGTGCTCTGTCACCCTCACAGTGAAGAAGTTTTCCCTCATTTCGAGGTGGAACTTCCTGTGTTTCACCTTGCTACCATTACCTCTGATCCTATCACAGGGCACAACTGAAAAGAGACTGGCCCCTTCTACTTGACACCCACCCTTCAGATATTTGTAAACATTAATAAGAACCCCACAAAAAAATCTAAAATAGAAAGAAGACAAGCAAAGTCCGTAAGAGGCTCCATATCACAAAAGGGCAGGGGAAGAGGAAAAAAACCAAACAAATAAACAAACAAACCAAAACAAAACAAAAAACCAAAAACCAAAAACCAAAAACCAAACCAAACCAAACCAAAACAAAACAAAACAAAACAAAACAAAATTACCATTTCACAGATGCAGGCATCACAAGTTCATGAACATATCATTCTGTGTTCCCTTTCTGATTTGGAAATATAGTCAAGTAACTTTAAAGCAATGATGCCAAGTTCCTAAAAGCTAAAAGAGCTATTGCAACATCTAACATCAGTGGAACTGCTACTATGAAATGTGTTGCAAATTTTCTATGGAAGCCATTTACTTTTTAAAGAGCAACATTATTCTTCCCTGGAAAATAACATTACCGCATTTGGAGAATGTATAACAACCAGAAAAGAAAACCTACTATAAAAAAAACCTGAA
>JANHGN010008133.1:8396-19313 GCA_024605025.1 Megaceryle maxima | reverse complement strand
TTTTCCCCATATCTGTCTTTTCCCTGAGTATTGTCAAGAGATTTATTTATAACCTGTGGGAATTAACATTCTCAGGGAATCCATTTGAAGTCCCTTGTGGGTGTATTAGTGCATAAATGGGCAAAGAGAATATGAACTTCTTATGGCAGACAAATACAACTAAGATGGAGATTTTATGTATTTATCATTACACGTGAACAGAGACAGTTTAGATTGTTTAAAAAGTATGCCTAGATGTCCCAAATACTAAACCCAGTGGATCAAAGTTAGTCTTGATCTTTTCTCACCAAATTCTTAGTTGCAGGGAGTGTCTAAGAAAACTATTGATTTTATCTAAAGCCATTTGCAACTAGAAATTGTGCTTGGACCACAGCTGACTCAAAGATACTGAGTTTGCATTGTGCTGCATTTATTCAGTAGTTTATTCATTCAGGAGGGGCTGTACAGCTAATAGACACTTGAAATCTGTGTGTTTGGTTTTGAAATCTTAGCTAGTTGCTTCCAGATCATTAATGTACTAAGGAGAAATTCATGAAGACCTGTGATGCAAAATTTGATTGAAGATGTCTTGGATTTTCTCATTTTAAAGCAGCTTGTTAATGTTATGAATGCTGACTCCTAGTCCATATTTTAGGGCAGTTCTAGACTTACCTCTTAACTATAAAAATCTGAACACTTAACAATAATAAAATACTAAAGCATATCTTCCAGCAAGGTAGATTAAAAAATTAAACTAAATTTTGAAGAGTACAATGGAGGCAACATTACTCTTTCTTCTTATAGTTTTCCAAAGCCTTTTTGCTTTCAAAAATAGCAAAGAATTAGAGACAGTAAAAAGGCTTATTAAAAGCATGAATATCCACTGTGAAACCTTGATCCAAGCTTGTTTGTCTTCACCTCTAAACAGAGGCCCCAAACTTTATGTCTTTCCATGCTGCACAGCAATATTAAACAGTAGCACAGGGACAGTGATTTCTTTCCTTCACAGATGGTAGAACACACCAAAAGAGGCAAGAATGGAGTTCAGATCTTACCATCTTACAGGTGTAAGGTCTAGAAATCATGGCTTTAATTTCTAATAGTCACAACTTCCATTTCTGGTGCTTTTAAGCACCAGGCACCAATCTTGGGGTGAAATTTGCTAGAAATTTCACATTCTTATTATTAGAATCTTTGAAATTGTCTTTCCCTGATGCTGCAAGAAGGAGAATCTCAGACTATGTGCCAATTTGTCACAAAGAGAAACAGTTCTTCCTGATATTAAACAGACCTGTGAGATCTTTGCATCCTGAAATATATTTCCTCCCTGCTGATAAGAAGAGCAAAGGAATTCTTAATAGAACAGGCAACTGTGGATTGTAGGAAGAAGAAAGCAGTTGCTTCCATTCTTCCAGCCCAATAAGATATCCACACTGTTTTTTACGCTGCAGTTTTATTATGTACCTCATGGTATTTGTTGGCCTTTACAAGAGCCTTAATTTAAGGTGTCTGGTTGACATCCTCAGTCTCAGTCCAAACTTAAACGATTTTCTTCCTTCTTTTTAAGTAATATTTGTCTAGTGATGCCATAAAACCTGGAAACATTATTTATTTTTCACTCCAGTGCTTGCAAAGCATTAGAGATATTTATATTATTTTGCAAGTTTAATAAAAATTTAAATCTTCTGTAGTCTTCTGATTTTTTATTTTAGGACTTTGAAATAACTTATTTGAACTGCATCAGATACAAAGGTTGATTTTGCTTTTTCTTATTTCAGATTACTATGTCATGCAATGAAAGACCATATAGTGCGTGTTGCCAATGAAGCAGAATTTATTTTGAACCGACAAAGAGCTGAAGATGTCCACAAGCATGCTGAGTTTGAGGTAAGCCTGAGCGTTGGTGCATTTCTGCTTCTCTGTTTTCACTCAATTGTCACCTAGACTGTAACCCCATACAATAAAGTTTTTTTTTTTTTTTTCTTCCAAGAAAGAAATTTACATGGAAGGCATTTCAAAACTGGTTTTTAAAAGCTTTGGTAAATGTCAAACACGAGGAATGGTTTTAATTTCTCATCTGCTTGATAAAATTCATTAAAACATTTACAGCTTGAAGAAATCCCTTAATCAGAATGTCTAAACTAAAACAACAGACCTTTAGGTTCACAAAGAACTCTTCTGATTTATTACAAAGAGTAATGCAAATTACATTAGTAATTATTTTTGTTGGATTTTATCAACAGTATATATGGTTTCATTAAGAAAGAAAATCAGTTAATACACTTATGACATTTCACTTTGCTTGCAATTATTTATATATTGAAATATGATGTTACATATCTTTGTTACTAGTTAAGAATCATTAACTCTTGACAGTAAGATAGTGTTTAAATTTTCTGTTCTTTTTAAGTATTGGAAGAAGTAACAGAGCAGCTGACTCCTCTAACTCTTTAATGTCTGTAATTCTTACTATTAAAAGGAGTCAACATTCAGTAACTTTTTTTCATCATGAGTGTTACAGTACGCAATTTAAATTACATTGCTTGAAAATGATATAAATATATATACTACTAAAAAGCTATTTTAAAACATTCTCAGCTTAACAGGTTTCTGAGTTTTTCTTCAGGATTAATTTTGTTCCTATTCAAAAAATTTTCATGCAAAAGTGATAAAGTTAAAATTTCATTTTTGACATGGCTTCATCAAATATGAGTTTGCATTTTTATAGAGCATTTCAGAATCCCTGTATTTTGTTATTTCCAAACCTGCCTGCACTTGCATACATTTCTGTATATGTAAGTAAGTATACATCTCCACATGTTTTAATGCTCAAGTGACCTAACATTAGGATTAAGATAGGCTGACTTAGTATTGATTGTAATAAATAGCTGTATCAATTTATTAATCTGTCAGAAAGTGTCAACAAGCACCCGGTGGCTAGAAATAGGATCCAGTAATCTTAGTTTTGATGAGGTTTTTATCTCCTTGAAACAGATCTCTTAAACGTGCACTTTGATGTACTAGTTCTTGTGCTCCTTGACCTAGATGAAAAAGTGTTAGACACAGAGATATCTGTTGTCATTTTGAATATACATAACCTTTACTTTGTTTTGTCAGAGCAGACAGCAGACACTTGTCATATGTGATTGCAGCAACTTTATTAGCAAGCATATACTGCATATTTTGATCTCAGATAAAATCACATTTACAATTAAGTGTGTATCAGAGTGAAGTTTCATATTGCCTTAACAATAAATAACATTTGATATTTATCAAAGCATCATTCAGTAACCTAAGATGACACTAGAAGATTGAGTTATCTGCTCTTTGAAGAATACATTGAGGTATAAGATCTGTCAGAACTCCAGACAAAATGAGAATATTCAATTAACTACTAGCTTCTGTTAGCAAATAGGATTTAGAATATTAACTAAATTCCCTAAAGAAATAGCCTTAAGTCAGTCTTATTGTCTGGTAAAGAAAGCAGCACATTTTTCATACATGAAAATTTTCATTATATTTGTCACATGAAAAACCTCAGCTACACTTTTTAAATGAGTAGGGTAAAATCTACAAGTCATAAAAGAAAATCATGAAATGTAGCCTATGTCAATATGAAACTCAGATGTACTTAAATAAGGTGATGGTTAAAGTCTGAAAAAAATGTTATACATATATTGTCTTTAATAATGGTAGGTATATGACTGAACATTTTATTATTCATCCTACTTGAAAGTAGTAGGGACAAAGAGATTTCTGGTAGTTTTCTGTTGCATAATTGTAAATCTGTCACTTTGTTTTAATAAGCTGTATTGGTATATGTTCTGGGGTTTAGTACATGTTAATCATTGCTCTCAGCCAGAGAAGTGGGTGGCTATTTTATTTTTTCCCTTTTAAACTTTAATTGAATCATTATGGGTGAAATGATTTGGCTCAAGCTGCACCAAGTTACTGTGTCGCCTGTATGGTGGAGAGGACATGGACCAGCATCTAAACTTTATCCTGAGACTACAGTTGCAGTCAGGGTCAGGGAAAATCCTCCCAGAATGGGTGCTTCACAGTTAACTTTCATTTTGTTAACCTTTATAATTATTCAGGAAGAAAAATGAAAATTTAATTTTACTGTCCAATGAGCTGGTGAAATATTAACCTCATTACTAAGGCAGATCACTGTACTAATTGGTGCTTCCCTGTACAAGAAGATAAATTGAAAAATGAATTAACCCTTTATGAATTAGTGTAACAATTGTTCAGATAAATTACTTGAAATAATGGCTGTAACACAGTGGAAAGACCACTATTAAAATCTTACTGCATACTAATGTGATCTGTACTAAAAAGGTAGTGTGCAGAAATATGAAGAATAAAATGCAACTTAGTATAAAGTTAAATTAATTTTAATTGTTCTTTTGAACAGTAGAAAACAGAATTCTATTCAGTACTGTGTTACAGCACTGACTGTTAGTTAAACTTTCTAAAATGATGCACAATAACTGCATGCAAAAGTGTCTCAAATGATTTTAAAATTAACTGTTTTGAGAATAATCTATCCTTGGTAACTTATACGTAAAAATTGGTACTTATAATGGATTTATTTCAATTAGTATATCTACATTTGCTTTGTTGAGACATATTGAAAAAATTGAATTTGAACAAAAAAATGGAAAAATTATATTGCATTTATTATACATAAAGAAAGGATTTATCAAAGCTAATATACACAATAGAATTTTGACAGTCTTAGAAAAAAAAATTCCATGAAGGTCAATAACCACAGCATTTATTTTAGAGGTATTTATCTCTTAAAGAAAATGTGATGAAAGCATGAGATCCTTTTCAGTTTATCGGTTTAATAGATGAGAATTTTTTTTTAACCATTAAGGCTTTTTTAGAATGTTATGAAAAGTTTTCATGTTGTGATACGAAATAGACAATATACTCCTTAATTTAATTGTTAAAGGAATTTCTCTTTAGCATCTGTAATAATAAAATTATCAAATGTCTTTTTAATTGTAGGTTTTACTGCAGTTTTAAAATCAATAACAGTTTACATATTTTTTTCCTGTATATGATACTAGTAGTTTATACCGTGAAGATACATGAAACTTTTACAAATAAAAACCCAACTTTTAAGGCATATCCGTGGTTATACATATCACACAGAGATATATAGCTAAATGTTTTTAATTGCAATTCTGTTGTATTTGCCCTTGACATTTCAATATTTACCTTTTTTAACTGTGTGCTTTTTCATGAGTGTTATGTATTTGTAGAACCATTTTGATTGAATGTTGTGTCCTATTCTTCTTAAAAGTATTTTAATAAAATTCATGTCATATTTAAAGAATTTTAGTTAATAATAATGTTAAGGTGATTCTAAATAGTGTATCTTTTATGAAGATGTACTTTCATTCCTAGTCGCAGTGTGCTCAATATGCTGCTGACAGAAGAGAGGAAGAGAAGATGTGTGATCATCTTATCAGTGCTGCTAAGCATCGAGATCATGTTACGGCCAATCAGCTAAAACAGAAGATACTCAACATACTAACAAATAAGCATGGTGCCTGGGGAGCAGTTTCTCACAGGTAAGCTGCAAATGTAAGATATGTGGATTTTAAATGTTACTTTCAAAGTTTAAGAAAAGCAGTCTTTGTATAACTGGAATATAAATGTGTTAGGAGCTAGTATTGCTAAATTATATTTTTCTCCGTTAGTCTTTTCTTCCACTGGTTCTTGAGAGGTCCTCTTTGCTAAAGATTTGCATATCAAACTCTGTAATAGATTGGAAACATAATATTTTACTATACTTTAAATAAATTGTAATGGGTATTTGTTGCTTATAATACAGTTTTACTGTTAGTATAACCAAAATGTATCTGAATTCTGTAGATATTCCTGTTAAAAAAAATTAATTGGAAAAAAAAAGAAAATAAAAATCCAAAGTATGTAATTTCTACTGTATGTAAGTGATATTACAGTTTTTGAGATTTTAATCAGAGCTGCATTGAGTACTGTTTTTTAGAAGTTCCTTCTATTCAACATAGAGGTAAAATTAAGCAATTTATTATATCATGCGAAAAACCGTGCTCTTCTGAATCACAAAAATAGCCAGTGGCTAAGGTGATAATTCTTACATGGAAGACTTGAGCTGAAATTGTTCATTTCCTTCATTCAGAACAAGATCTTAAACCTGGGTCTGTCATGTGAGTGCCCTGTCTGCAAAACTAGAGACTGCCAAGTCTCTCTCTTGCTGGTGCATTTGAGACACAAATCCTTGATTATTTAGTCAGAGCGGAACACCTCAAATAAGAGAAATCAAGGAAGTTCTGCCCCCAAATATTCAAATATTTACGACTTGATTTTCTACTTAAAACCTGTTTTAGTCTGCTCTGAGTCAGGCAGAGCAGAGCTAATATGGAACTTTCTGTTCTGAAAAATCTTTTCAGTCAAAATCTAGTTGAGACTGATAGAACAATACAAAAGCATCTCTCTAGATAAATATTTTCTTTCCAAAAATCTAATTGGATTTTAGGGCTTAAGCCTATTATAAAAGTTGCCAAGTAATAATTATGACACATCACTAATAACATTTAATAAATATCACATATACTGTTCATTCTCTTCATAGTTCTGTCTAGTTGGTTCCTGCAGTTTTACAGTGTTTAAAAAAAAAACAAAGAAAAAAAAGACATTTTTCATCTTCATCATCTTTATATCTTCCAAAAATATCACTATTTACTGGATGATGATGGAGATCTATTTATTTTTTAATGGATTCTCATGTTATCTCTAGTTGTGGGTTAAAGCTGTGTATCTGGAGACTTGAAGCTGATGAAAATAAGTGCAATTTTCAGTTCTTTTAATGTCTTTGAATTTTTGAATAATGTTGTTGCTCAAGTTCATGAATGGCTGCTGATACTTTGCAGACTACAGTCAGATTTGAGTCATCAACTTTTTTAGGAGACCATCTCTTCTTTGGGCCAGGTAACTTTCCTCTTTTGGATTGTTGATGGCATCCTAAATGGCAACTGCTGCAGCTTTTTTTGTTCTTCAGTCCATGATGGTTTTTGATGGTCCATGAAGCAGGTTGACACCTGTGACAAACCTATCCAATCTCTTGCATCAGGCAAAAAACCCTCTATTTTATTCCTGTCAAGCCACTTCCCCAGTGTGTCTGCTTCTTAATTGCTTGCAGCACTTGCCCATTTCAGCACTCTTCCCGTGTTAGGTGCAGCTGCTGGGATGGTTGATTTTAGCTGCAGGCTACTGCTTAACCTGGAGAATGAGAGGCATGGTGACAGCACAGGTTTCCAAGTGGGTTTCTCCATTTGTAGGAGCCTATCAGGAAGCAAATGGCCTTGCACTGCAGATCTCATCATGTGCACTGTGGCGTTCACCTTCTGTCCTGATACCTAGTGGACTGTGAATGGAAAGGCCTAGGATGGCAGCCAGTAGTGGGAGATGCCCATTTGGACAGCCTCTGAGCCTTGTTAAGGACCAAGGTCACTGATTCTCAGTGGGCAGATTTGAAAGGCAGCAAGTAGAGATGAGTCTCATTAAACTGCTTAGGCACGGAAGGCAAAAACTCTTGTTAATTCAGTAGTTCTTCCAATACTTTTTATATAATAGAAGTTGAGATGGATTCGTACATACCTCTGGTCTTTGCCAGTGGAAGATACAACAGGCTTCAAGTCTCCATTATTAATTCCTGACAAAACGTTAGCGCATTATCTGTCTCTTTATAAACTGATACTTCTTTGTGCCCCGGGAGATACAGCCTGACTGAAATACAGAGTTACTTAAAAAAAAATGAAATAGGTTGACACTCCAAACTCTTAGACCTGTGTAGTGCCTCCATCATTTGTGCTGGGGAGAGTGTTCCCAGTTCCGAAGGCATGGGCTGGTCTCCTCTCCAACTCAGGAGCTGGAGACTGTTGATTTAAATGGTGAATTAGGGAGATCATTCTGAAGCTCTGAAAGGGCAGGTCAAGGAATAGGCAACCACTTCCAGATGATAAATACTTGGGCAATAGCAATGCCTTTTGATGTCCAAGATAGATAAGATAGGTAAGAAACTAACAGGTGAGAGGGGAAGAATGTGATTCTTAAAAGCTTCAATTCTCTATCATATAGACAGTCTGCATCTACTAGTTTACTGACAGTTGTAGCATATAGTATACATATATGTGGTTTTGTTTCTCTCTTCAAGGTAAAAACCAATTTTTAAGATTTTTAGCATAGATGCTTTTGTTATAAAATGTTAAAAGTCTCATGACTCAACTGTAGAGAAATGTTTTTCCTCGTGGTTCTGGTTCAACACAATGAACTTGTAAGTCTCCCTAGCTTTTGTGTCTGCATGTCTTGTTTTTTGCAGAAAGCAGCAACCAGCATTTACTGTATTTAATCTGTAGGTGTCACAAAGTTTACTCTTTGTTCATTAAGAACCAAAGAGACTCTTTAAGAAACACAGAAACTTAGCACACTTCTATAGATGTCTGGAGAAACAAGAGTAAATTTTAATGGTGTGAATCAACAAAATACCATGTGAAACTTTCAATTCTAAGTTACATAAAGATAGTTGAATCTAAAATAACATAAAATCATAGATTACTTGCATTTCAATTACCTTCTTAATTAGCTATTAATTTATGAAGGAAAAATTACTTATATGCAAGTGCTTCACCATTTAATTAAATGTCTACAGAGTAACACTGTACAACCTATCCCTTTCCATACATTAATCAATCAGTACAGTTTGAATTGGTTTACTGTTTTATCTCCTTCTTTCTAAAATTGGTAAATGTTTTGGAAAAAGCTTTATTTTGTATTGGTTATCGGTGTTAACTTATTTCCCTCTTCAGAAATATTTTTCCTTCACCTCTTAAAGTAGAAACCAAAGTTCCTTTGATCAATTTCTTGTCGGTATGATCATCAACTCTTCTACAACAAAAGGAAAATATTGAATTATCTTATTTTCTCCTACAGATCTCAGACAACAAATAATAGTTTTCAAAATAAATCTTGTTAATTTGTTATAAATCCTGTTTGTGTCCTTAAACCAAACTAATGCTATTTTTCTCATTTGACACTTTTAGGTATCATCATAATAGCTTACTCTAAACATACTGTTTTCCCCTTTTTTAACCTCAGCACTATACCAAAATTAGAATTCTGCAGGTTTTTCCCATTCACATGAGAAATTGATGAGTTGATTATTTCTTTGATGCATTGCCACTTATTCAGAATGAATATGCAACATCCTATTTTCTTCAGCTCAGGAAGAATCAAACAGGGTGTTTCATAGCTTAACGTTCAAAGCTTCTTAAAGCCAGCACTTACCCTTAGCTTTTTTCAGGGTTATAGGCTTCATGTCACAACATATGCTTCCTTCTGTCTTCTCTGTCAGCTTCGTATGGTGCTTCTCTTCCTCCCCATCTGCTTCTCTCCCCATAAACACCCTTCTTTGAAAAAAAAAAAAAATAACAAACCACACCAAAGCAAAATAAACCCCGAAACGCTAATTTTATGAAACCTGTCTGTACACACAGTTTGAATTCCTTATAAGTTACATGCCCTGTGTTTTGGGCCATAATGTGTTACCATGTTTATTTGGACTGTTCTTTTAAATTTCAGCTTCTTGATTTAATCAGTTATCTCAACTTTTCAAAACCTTTTATTCAAGAATAATATATACAAGAATGTATATACAGCTCTGCCTTACAGTTTCTATAGGTTTAAGACAATCTAGGACAATACAAAGAGTTCTGAATTCCAATTTGTGTTCTAAATCTAAATATGAAACACTTGTCATAGATATTTTCACATGATCAGTTTTGATATACACAAGGGGATTAATATAATAAGAAAAATGACATTTAAAAATGATACTTTGTTCTCTTGCTTTCTGTGATTTCACAAAGGAGGTTCCACCTACGTTAAAGCAGCTTTACCAAATAGCAAGTATACAAGGGCTTTTTCTGTTCAAATCCATCTTTGGTTAAACTAGACACCCATAACAAATTAATCATTCATGGTGGAGGGCAGAGCTGTCAAACTCATTCTGTGGTGAAGACCAAATTCGTCTGGGGAAACAGGCTGGAAAGAAAAAGTTTCTTGCCAGACATCTAGTTTTGAATGTCACTGTAGCATGTGCTTCTACAGAGACTGGGTTCTACTGGAGCCAGAGGAGGAGAGCGGAAAGAGAACTCCCTTTTTCTGAGCCATTGGGGGTTGGCAGTTAAATAGTTGATTCTGGGATGAGTCTAAACCAAATGTTTTCAGTTTACAGTAAGGGAGACCATAACACAGGAATTTATTAAGAAGGCGTTTCCCTTACAGCCAGCCTTTGGCACTCTCTGACTCCATCTCTATACTAGCTGCT
The DNA here is from genome assembly GCA_024605025.1 of Megaceryle maxima. Taxonomy (NCBI): domain Eukaryota; kingdom Metazoa; phylum Chordata; class Aves; order Coraciiformes; family Cerylidae; genus Megaceryle; species Megaceryle maxima. The sequence continues at coordinate 8,953 of JANHGN010008133.1, read as the reverse complement.
GTCTTAGGAAGTTCAGAGAGACACAGAATCTATCTTATACCCCACTGCAAATCAGCTTCATCTGATCTAGCTATTTATTAATTTCTGGCTCATTTGAACTGCTAGACATACAGTACAAAGGGAGCTTTAGGACAGTGGAAAAGGTATGGGACCAGATCCTATCTACTGGATCCACAAGTGTGTTTGACATGCCTGCTGTTAGAGGTCCTGTTAAGGCTGTGCATTTTCCCACGTACTTTGTTACAACTAAGAATTGTGTTTCTGGAATTTGTGGAATCTATTTTTCTTTGCAGAAGAGATCCTTCCCAATTAATCTGATGGAACTGTGCACTTTTCAGCTCATTCACTAGCTATCCTGATTACAAGTTCCAAATACTTAGTTCTGAGAAGATTTCATCAAAACAAAAACATTAAGAAGATACTTTTCTATTTTTTTTCTTTTTCCTTTTTTTTCTTTTCTTTTTTTCCTTTTTTTTTTTTTTTCTTTTTTTTTTTTTTTTTTTTTTTTTTCTTTAACTTTCTTTTTTCACATCTCTTTTGTTTCAGAATATCTCTTC
>JANHGN010008132.1:0-13091 GCA_024605025.1 Megaceryle maxima | reverse complement strand
ATTTATTTAGTTTGATTCATAAAAGTCAGAAGTTGAGATGAATATAATGAAAGTTATAATAATATTTAAGTAAACAAGCCTATTGAACTAATACATATATTAAAATGTATTTCTGATACAGTTTTAAATTTAAGTTATATATGGTTATATTACAAACTTGTAAAATAGTAACAGGTTATTTTGCTGCCATTGCTTCACGCATCTTTTGTTTTGCAACAGGTATCAGAACAGCATTTTCAGTGCAAGTTTGGAACAAACTCATCAAAAGTATTGTGTATGTAAATTAGCAAGATGAACTCCAGTGCGTTTAATTATCTTTGAAAGAAGGTGCATACAATTGTTACATATGTCATTGCTCCACTTAGTATATTTCATAAATAGTCTGTATAATTTTCCAAATAATGGTTTGAGTGTTTGACTTGGGGATTATTTTGTGAAAGGAAGTGGAAAACAAGAGAATTCCAGAAAATTTGAGGAAGTTTTCAGGCATATTGCTGTTAAATTTTCAAAAGCATATAAAATACTAAAAAAAAGTTTTCTGGACTTTTAGTTCCTTATAGGATCTATATAAGGACCTTATAGGGTCCTTATATGTCTTCAAAAAGACATTCTAGAAAAAGTAAACTGCGTGATAACCTGTGTTTCCCAGCTATATAATTTATTCATAATTGTTCAATTTACATGTATCACCCCTACATAGCTGGTATTTAATAATCACTAAAAGTCTTATTTTACTATTCCAGTCATGCTAAACATTCTCACAATAAGTTAGCATTTTGCTGAGTGCAGACCCCTAATATTGGATAATATATCAATCATTACAATACTTTTCCATTTTTATTTGTTTATCACATATTTGCAGTATAATATAGCCATGTATAAATTCGTTTCTGCTTGACAAATGGTGCTCTGTATTTCAAATGTATTTTGCTTTATTGTTGGTTTGTTCCTTTCTTTCCTGAGTTCACAGACTAATTCTTGTATCTGTGTAGCCCTGTAATACAGTAAAGCCATTGCTAGTAACACATCACTACCTTTGTATTGAGTCTCCCTCAGGATAGAGGCTGCTACAGATTGCTCTCTCTGAAATTTCTTGACCTGCCTGTATATTTCTTTTATTTAGTTTAGATGTAGCAGCAATTGTCCCAGTTGAGCACGTGTCTGTGCTTGTGTGTGTATTTTTTTAATTTTGGTCATCTTTATATGGTACAATCATTGTTTTACAACCCTAACGCAATGATGTAATGAAGGGAAATACAGATCTGTTACAGCAGAAGAAGTCTTGAGAGGTGGAGATGCAGGATGCACCATGGAGGAGTGCAGGCCTGGGATGATAAGGGTTAGGGAACAGGCTTGGCACTGGAAACTGCACAGCCATAAATAACTCGCACATGACAGGTTAAAGAGATGCAGATCTGCATTTTAGAGACAACAGATAACAAAGAAATACTATTTACAAATTGTGAAAGTTACCATAAATAGTAAGTTTGGATGTAAATTGAACTTGAAGAGCAATGTGGAAAGAGAAAAGGTATAAAAGCATGCTAGAAAACGTTAAAATGACCCAGGTGAACTCTAAAACGAGGAAGAAGAAATCAATGTGAACATCATACTCCTCCTAGAAAAGGTCTTCAGGTGCTGACTAATCATCATAACACCAGAAGGAAGTTATCTCCCTCAGGACCCAGAGGAGCAGAAGCATGAGCAGAAGCATGAGCATAAGAGCAACAGAAGTAGAAAAAAATGCATGTATAATAAATTTAATGACTACACTACTACTGAAGCTTTATTTTACATACACATATTCTTTCTCTTCCTGTAATAATTATATGTGCATTATTAATGATTTTTTTTTATTAGACTGTTAAGACTTCAATTAGAATAACAATTTTTTTTTGGTTTATATATAAAAGCAGCTCATCTTTGCTCATAAATAAGATTTTTAGCATAACATACTGCACATTCATGTTTCCAGAAGCATAATCTAAGATGGTATTTCTTGCTATCTTTTTAAAAGACAGTGATATCCTTCAAGAGACAACGGAGAAGTTTACTTTGCTGCTGTTGTCAGCTACCCTTGAGCATTCTATTTGGAGATAGAAATATCTTTAATTTTATTTGCTTATCAGCTATGTCAGATTTTTCTTGTTAGGCTGTATTTGCTGTGGTTATTTTCATCATTTTCTGTTGAATATATTGCTTATGGAAACATTTTAATATTTTCTGTTTTCTGTTAAACAGCAATATTAATAACACATGCATGTGCATGGAGTGGTAATGAAATGTCTTAGGATTTTGATGTATATTTGGTATGGGGGTTTTTGTTGAGGTTTTTTTTTTCCCTTTGAATGATAGCAGAGATTCTGTGACCGTGGTCAAAGGTAAATATTCAGTTTGCTTGAGAGATGTTTACATTAGAAGAGTTTGCAGCTGTAGCTATTTGGGAAAAGCTATTTCACAGAGGCCCATAAAGGGATCCTGGAATCATAAAATGGTTTGGGTTGGAAGGGACTTTAAAGATCATATAGTTCCAACCTCCTTATACTCTTGTATACTCCCTTGTGTACTACGTATTCATTAGCAGTACAGACACTTGCATTTCTTTACAAAAGCCTACACTTTGACCATGCCCAAAGGACCTCCATCATTCACCTATGTGACATATCAATGACATTTGAAAGCAGGAGTGAAAACTGGACATACTAAAATGAATGCACACTATCAAATTTAGAAACAATATGCCATAAATAACACACTGTAAAAGAAGCTACCCTGCCAGTACTGTTGATTCTCTCTTTCTCCAAGAAGCTTTTCCTGTTGGAACAATATTTCAACTGTTTACAGAAAGACTTAACAATCACTAACAAGGCCTAAGCTCATCAAATTTATCACTTATTTTGTACTGCTATAATTTGCACAAGATCTGAAAGAATTATTCTTCTTGAATATACAGTTTATTGTGTCTTATAATTCAAAATCTGTCACAAATTTTATAGTTCAAATGTGATTTTTTAAAAAATTATTTCTGCAATTACTTACAGCTGCAGATTTAAATAGGATTTTCCAGAAGAGTTGAACATGAAACATGATTTGGAAATCACAGTTTTTTTCCATAAGAAGTTATGTCATCCTGTGTTGCTATCACTTACTCACTCATCATTGATGATGGAAAACCACACACACACACACAAAGTATTCTGAGCTCTTAAATCAGCTGTATTTTAAGGAAAAGTTTATTTTGTCTACAATGTAATATGATGTATTAAACTGCAAATATGCTTCAACTAGCAAAAATATCCAAAATAATTTTAGCTACCTGGTTTTAGATAGGGTAAAGGAGATCCCAAGAAAGCATGTGTGTGTGTGTGTACCTGCATAAAATAACTAATTACAACTATAGATAATTTATCTAAACCAGAGAAAGTATTATTGACCTAATTCCTTTTAAATGATTAACTGCCACAGATTATTATTGAATATTGTCTAAATATAAATACAGAAAGGTAAAATACCCTTTTGTCATGAGGTATGTAAATATACTACAGTAACAGATTTTTTAATTTATAATGTAACAAGTCAGTCACATTCAAGGATGGGAACAAAAATGTCAGCAGACCATTTTCAGCTGCAGAAAAGTTATTTTTTGTGGATGAAAGTTGTGGAAAGAATATGGGAAAAGGCTACATCTCTGCATAGCCTCAAAGAGCCTTTGAAGTAATCTTAAGCAACAAAAAAGCCAACTGTGGAGGGCTGGGGCATGTATGTCACAGAGTGCAAGATAAAATGTGTGGCATTAAAACACAATGGTAATTTAAACTGCAACATCATTATATATTGGATGAAAAACACAATGTTATTTGTCTGTAAGTTTCACAATACTGTAGCTACATACTTCAAAATTGTGGCTGGTGTTAGAAAAATGACTCTGCTATCCAGAAATACTGAAGTGCATGACTCTTTAACTGTCTTAAGATTTTTTCACTTGGTTTACATGGGACTAAGAGCTCTATTAAAATTTGTTATTAACTATTTTCTTTCTTGTATATATTTAGTATTTTACCAGGATAGACGAAGTAGTCATTTTTATTTAATGTAATCAGATTAGTATAGAGATACTATTAACACAACCTAAATGTGCTGCAAATTAAATTATCTTTATTACATACCAGATAAATGCAATCAATCAATATAAAGGGAAAATTACACAAGATTAATAATTAATGTCTAGTTTTCTTACCTGTCTTACCATTTTACAGCTGTCACTTTACTGTTTGAGCACATTCTAATAAAACCACTAACAACAATAAAATTAGTGTGGAATATTAACATGTTTCTCTTTATGGTTTAGTAATTTTATAAATACTACTGATAAAGATTATGTTATTTTATTGAGTAAAAGGAATAGTGCTGTGAGGGGAAATATCTGTTTGTTATTTTTGCATATTTTTGACTAATTGTTTGAGGAAGAATACAATATAACAGAAAGAAAGCTATTCCAAGAAAAAAAAAAAAAAAAAAAAGTATTTGTGAAATATTATATTTCAAAACTTTCGGATTTTTTAACACTGACAGATATACCATGGTAATGCTTTCATATGAAATACCAAAAATTTTCAAACTACATAGAAATCAAAGTAAGTTTAATGAATAATCTAACACTTTACCTTAATATTCACCTCAAACTTGTTAAAGGAAATATTTTTCACATAAACTAATTCACCAGATTGATATCCGTCTTCCTACAAAAGGAAGGTGTTGTGGAAAGTATTTTATTAAAACATTATCAAGGAAATATTGAATGCTGCCAGAGGTGATACAATATTTGTTTCTGTGAAGACAGTGTTAGAATGTCAAAGAAAATATTAGTAGAGCAAGTTTATGTAAATATTTACTCTTTGACTAGTAAATCCTGAAAACAGGACTTTAACTGTGATCTCATTAATATCCTCTAGGAGAAAATTGAATATTTCATAGAAATTGAAAATATCAAGGTCCATAGAGATTCAGAATTTTATTGATAATTTTATATTGTTAAGAGTCTTCCAGTAGCCTGCCTTTAACTTGCAGCTGTGTAACCTTACAGGTAAGCATATAATGGTACTGCATTTTCCAGATCCTTTGTGGCAGCATTTTTTCCCTGTTCTCATGGCCTTGCAACTGCAAACTCCAATACTGTTACTATTATGGGATCTCCTGGGAAGCAACTGTAATTGAGATGCGATCACCCTTTCTTTCCCTACTGCTCCTGTCCCAGTTGCAGCTTTTGATTTATATCAGGGGACCTAATAATGTGTATGCATGCAACTTCACAATCTGCAAGTATGGAAGCAGCTGTTCCTGACTAGAGTGTTCTCTAGCCACCAATAACAGTACCATAAACAGGAATACCCCATAGGGAATTTAGGCAGTTTCTCATGTAAAGTTTATAGTTACTGTGGGAAAAGTATGAGGGGAAGCTACCTGTTGTGCTGGAGTGGACACCCAGTTAGGAATGTTCACCTTGGGATCTCTTATCACTTCTTTTCCTTGCTGGTTTCCGAGAAGAGTATTTCCTTCTCCCATTCTCCCTATCTGCCTTTCACCAATAGAGTTTATCTATGTCATGAGCTATGGACACTGCCCAAAAATCTTTGTGGATGTAAACTTGCCTCAACATCTTTGTGCAACAACATTTTATTTAATAAATGAATTATATAGAAAATTATATACTTTTTTCCTTAAAAATGAATATTTTTTCTCCACATAACTTCTCTTCTGAAGACTTTATATTCTTTATCTACAATTATTAGAAAAGTTTCTTACTAGCCAAACTGTAGCTGTTTTCAAATATCTCTTGCTATGTGAATTTCACTCCCACCTTGTCTGATATGAAAATAGTTTGTTTATGTCTATGTGCATATTGTCCGGGCTATGACTGCTGCAAGTTTTAATATAGTTTTAATAGAAAACTCTTAGAAGGATTGTGCTTTAACAATTAAGCCAGTTAATGCCTTCAGGTCTTATGGAAATGCATAATATACCTAAGGCACTCTGTTGTAATCTATTATCTGCAGAACCTGAAGAAATTTTTTGGTTAGAGTATCAGTATCATTTGACTATGTAAAATGGTTCCATGCCTGAAAGCATGTCACACCAAAAGAAATGAAGTAGAGAGTTTTGCTGGCATGAACATTTTATGTTAGACAACAGGTTGCCTGTAAAAAAAAAGCATATTTTATTCAGTACTACTATGGGCACATATCTGCACTATTAAAACTATAGACCCAAGAGACACTGGACTAATGTGAATGGACACAGGTCAGTTTTAACTTTTTTTAAGTATAGATGAATGAAAAATACATATATAACTCAAGATTCAATTCTGAGGATGGCATAAAAGAAAATAAACCCCACAAAACATAGCCAAGAGACACTGTCATGAGATGAGGTTAAATTTCCAACTTTTTTCCTTCCTTTATAGATATTATCACTAGAGTGTTTCCAGTTCTGTCACTTCCATTCCTCATTAAAAAAAGTGTCACTGCAACCTTTAACTAGAAATTTAAAGCCATAATTAGCAAATGATGCTTGCAAACTGTACTGTCTTAACCTCCTAAATATGCTGCTATTTGATTTGCTGACTTTGCTTTCTTACTCACCTGCATTTTTATTTGTCAGGTAACAGATAGAGAGCCATCTGAAAAATTATCAGTGTTTTCTGCAGTCTCAGAACTAAATGCAGAGAGACTGTAATTACATGCTTTATTTTAAACAGATACTTGACACCTTTAATTTTCTTCTTTCGCATAAAGTTTACATAAAGGGCTAACATCAATTATTGATGAGAGACAAAAGGATCAGTGATTATCAAAAGCAGATAGAAAATGTTTTTAGTCTTGAATGCTTGATTGCTCTTTGTGCTAGAGCAGCTGTGCCAATTGCATACAATCTTGTCTTTATACACTACAGGTTTTCCAACCCTAAAAAATGAAGAAATCACTCATTCCTGTTTTTTTTTTTGTTACAGAGTGTACAACTTCAGTATGAATTCATGCAAAAGGTTTTGACAAATTTAGCACTTTAACCTAGTTAAAGGTATATAAGGGCAGAGGATGGGCCAGGTGCATGGTCTCTGCACAGTCAGTGCAGTCATTCTGTATCATTCACTTTATATATTGTTTCATTAGTATTTTTATTGTTGTTTATTTTCCTGTTGTGTTGTTCTGGTAAATTCTCCTTATCTCGTTCATGGTGTTTTGTCTTTTTCTGCCATTACTCCTTCCCATCCCACTGTGTGGGGCTCAGCTTCCAGCTGGGTCTAAACCACAACATCCTGTTTACTTTGAACTCAGTTGAGAAAAAAGATAGGAAATTAACTTTTCACTGTTTCAAAATTTTCCATTTCAATCAGGTATCTGGGCACTACCTCAGTACCTCTCATTTTACCTTTTATTAATTTTTGTGTTTGTGTGGGGTGGTAAACATTCAGGCTTTAGAAACCTGGGAAAGAGAACTTGCAGTTATGAATGACAAAATAGGTCAGGAATATGAACAATAAATCGAGATTTCAGACACACAAGGTCCTTCCCCTATCTGGTTCAGTAACAGTTCATACGTGACTGTAACAATTTCCAGGGCATTCTGTGGTACATTTTATTTCTCTTGTTTTGGCAAGAAATTCTATAATAGACTTGAAGAAGCTTTTTTTCTATACTTCTGTCAAAAGGATGCTGCACCACAAGAAACGTCTGCTTTATTACATCTCTGAGGTTCGGAGGGAGGGGGCTAAGGTTAATAAAGACTCTAACTAGATTTATTTGCATTCATGGTTTCTTCCTAGTGATGATTTTTATCCTATTTACTTAATTTCCAGTTTTATTCATATGTTCTTAGATTCAGTAAATAACATCTGCATTTGCAAGTAGTGTCCTAGGAAAGCTGCTGGCTCCCCTTTACTCAGGCTAGTCCATGATGCTTCATGCCTTAGGTGATGGCTTCTGTTAAGGTATAAGTGTCTGATGAGTCGAGAAATTCTTTCAGTCTGGCTGCTGGAGCCCAGACAGGATATTAGGGTCTCCATCCCAGGATGATGGAAATGGGTGCTGCTTTCCTGTTTGCATGTTCAACCAGTAGCAGAGCTGAACATATATCCCAGAGACACAAATGCACAGACATGCTCATGGACACACACAGAACACTGACACAGCCAGCTACACAGGCTGCCACAGGCAAGGCATTGCTTTCAATAACACATAATGACATAAAACATGGGCAGAGCCAGCCAAGTCCCCTTCCTCTTCTTTGGCAGCTACAGACTGAAGCTCACTATGGACACCACATGCTTGACACTCTCTAGATTAACACACATACATGCAATCAAAGATCCACTAAGTACCAGCATAAAACCTCCTGTCAGTCCAATGCTCCTGTACAGATCCTGGGTCCTCTTACCCACCCCACTCACTGTCTGGTCCATCTTGGTACTCACTAGCAAATACACACATACTGACACACCCACAGGCACCCTTACACTTGTGTATCTCCAGCCTGGGCCCTGTACCCACATCATACCAGACACAGGATCTCCTGTTTGCTGGCTGGTCCAGATTGAGGTTTGCTAGTGAATACACAAACACACCCTATGCACACCTGGTTTGGGGAAGATACAGACATTCGCCCTTCCAACAGCTGGCACCAGGCATGCAGGCTGTGACCCAGGTCCTGCTCCAGCTGCCAGCTGGATACCCTGAGTACCAGCCCTTTCTCACACCAGTCTCTCCCACTAATCTGGGACTGCCCCAGTGGCTATCAGACAAAGCCCCACACTTGCTCCAGTAGCTGACACTACAGGTCAGGGGCACCCACACCCCTGGCCTGAATTCAGATGTTGGCCCAAACTCTACTCACACTGGTCCTCCTAGTAGCTAGCACTCAGTCCTGCCACACACACATGGGATGGGATAGAGAATGAGATTACAGAGAGAGATACTTTATGATAAGAAGATAGGACAGACTGAGATCATCAGACACAGATCTCAGTTCAAGTGTGTTGACCAGCCCCTTTCTACATGCAACCAACTCCTTTTATACCCCTTTCTGTCTATTACTCTACTGTTTCTGCCCAAACCCCTTCCCCTGCCCCATCAGTTTGCATAGCTCCAAGATCCCTCATACATTCCAATATCTGGGACCCTCAGGTTTCCATCTTTATGACTTGCTAAGCCCAGGTTGTCCCTCCTGCGATGCCTGCATTTTCTTGACAGCCCATTAATGAGTATCATTGACTATATTGATTTCTTGATATTGTCTCCATTGCTGTTTGTCTATCAGGTTTGTGTCTTTGTAAATTTTTTTAACTGACTCCCCTTTTTACATTTTGACAAGGACTTCAGTCAGGTATCTTAGTGAAAAAACATTCTCACACTCCACATACAGTCTATTGTTTCAACTATCACCATATGAAATTACATGCAACTGCTTCCTTATGTAGCCTCAGTTGAAGATATGTAGTATCTGTGAAATTCATGGTTATATACAGATCCAAGATGTGATTCTGAGCAACTAAGGAATCAGCAGGTGGAGATTAATCTGCAAGACAGTAAATAGACAGAAATTTGCCTCCATTTTATGAAGCATCTGCTATCTGTGTAAGTACAGACTATTATCTTTGTTCTACTGAATTAGTATTGTATTTTGCTTATTACTAGGGATAAGCACCCAGTCTGCAGTACAGAAAGCAAAACTGTGCTGTCAAGTAAAAGATGAAGACAAAGCTATATTTAAGTATTTATTGAAGCAAAATTTACTTATACAGAAAGGAAGAAATTATTTTGGCAGCAAAACATAGGCAAATACATTTATTGACATAGATGTAAATTTAAAAGTTGTAAAATAATTTTAAAAATGTAAAAATTTAAAATAGTGTAAAATTTAAGTAATTTAAAGTAGCATTCATTTTAAATAAGTAGATCTATCTAACTTAAAAAATGTTTGTTTCTATCACGTACCTCTTGATATCATTATTTCATGATATTGTAAGTTATCTAGTTGAGATATTTAATCTATGTAGATGAAAGAAGGAACTTGAAGAAGAAAAAAGTAAAGCATATGGGTTAAAAACTGGCTGAATGACTGGGCACAAAGAGTGGTTGTGAATGGTGCCACATCCAGTTCGTGTCTGGTGACCAGTGGTGTCCCCCAGGGATCAGTACTAGGCCCTGTTCTATTCAACATCTTTATTGATGATCTGGATGAGTGGATCGAGTGTACTGTTAGTAAATTTATGGATGACACTAAATTGTTGGTGAGTGTTGATCTGCTGGAGGGATGGGAGATGCTGGAGAGGGACCTCTACAGGCTGAGTCGATGGGCTGAGGCCAATAATATGAGATTTAACAAGACTAAGTGTAGGATCCTACACTTTGGCCACAGTAACCCCATGCAGTGCTACAGTCTGGGGTATGAGTGGCTGGAGAGCAGCCTGGCAGAGAGGGACCTGGGAGTACTGGTTGATTACCAGCTGAACATGAGTCAGCAGTGTGCCCAGGTGTCATGGAAGGCCAATGGCATCTTGGCTTGTATCAGGAATAGTGCAGCCAGCATGACTAGGGATGTAATTCTCCCCCTGTACTTGTCACTGGTGAGGCCTCATAGAGTAGTGTGTGCAGTTCTGGGCCCCTCACTTCAAGAAAGATTGAGGTGCTGGAGTGTGTCCAAAGGAGGGTGACAAGGCTGGTGAAGGGACTGGAAAGAAAGTCTTATGAGGAGAGGCTGAGGGAGCCAGAGCTGTTCAGCTTGGAGAAGAGGAGACTCAGGGGGGGACCTCATCACTCTCTACAACTACCTGATGGGGGTCGGGCTCTTCTCCCAGGCAACTAGTGACAGGACAAGAGGGCATGGCGTGAAGCTGCACCAGGGGAGGTTTAGGTTGGATCTTAGGAAGCAATTCCTCATGGAAAGGGAGATTAGACACTGAAATGGACTGCCCATAGAGGTGGTGGAGTTGCCATCCCTGAAGGTGTTTAAGGAAAGATAGGATGTGGTGCTTAGTGACATGGTCTAGCTGATGTCATGGTGTTGGGTCATAGGCTGGACTTGATGATCTTGGAGGTATATTATAGCTTCAGAAATTCTGTGATTCTGTGATATCATTGCACTTCATTGGATCTCTGTGCATATTTTCAGGTTCATGGAGAATTTCAGCTAACATACATAAGATAATCATAATAAAACTATCAACTCCAATTATATGTAACATAGAGTCACTATTGATTTGATCTTGCTTACTTTCTCATAGAATATGTGTATCTTTAAATGTGGACAACATTTAGAGGAATAGAGGAAAGAAACAAAATTACTTTTACAGCAGTAACTACTGGGTGCCAATGAGTTGCATTCATAATGATACTAGACACAAGTAAATGTAGAATTATTGAAGTGTTGCAATTTTATTTCTAAAAATTCAGTGAAACTGAACACAGTAAAATAACTGTAAGCAACTTCTTATAAAGGATCAGTATCAAACCTGCTGTTTGATAATATTCCCACGCACTGTAAATAAACAGATAAGAATTTATCCTGAAAGCATTTTATATGGATACAGTCTTCCCTTCTCTAAGTACACCATATGAGGTTTTCAAGTATTAATACTGTTTCACCTGACTTCTGCATATATAATCACACAGAGGATTAGTTTGATTGTGGTGATGCAGTGATTTCAGCTGCTTTAACTTTTTACAAAAGTTACCCTAAATGAACAAATACATTAAAAAAAAAAAACAAAACCCACAACAAAACCACCACCACCACCAAAACCTGCATACAAACTGCATAATTTTTAAAAGATATTTTTAATATTAAGAAGAAACTGTTTACAGAATCCACAGGAGCTGCAGCAGGGTGGGTCACTCATGGTGAACTACAGTGAAAATATTAATTACTTATCTGTATTTCTATCAGTGACAATATTAATCTCTGTATGAAGCACAAAATATAGTTTTCCTTAATTAAAGATGTTATATTACAGACATATTAGTGTACTATGCAACCTGAATTTATAATCACCATATACCAGAAGTTCTCAAAAGATCAAACTGCTGTGGTAACCCTTACTCTACTTAATATGTGGGGTCAGGGACACAAACTGATTTAAAGCTTGAAGTACACCTTGCTTTTTCTTAGAGAGCTCACAATGTGCACAGAAATTTTGTGCTCTCTATAAATGTAAAAAGGAAATGCCATAAAGAGACAGACCATTTAAGATTTTCTCTTCAGTGTGATCTCATGTGAAAGAGTTATGGCAGCTGGGAGTACAGTGTGGCATTGTTGTGTAGTGGTCAAGGTATTCTTCCAATCTGCTCATGTCTTTGTGGATTCAAGTTGTTTACATCAAGTTTTTCCTGCTTAATGCTTTGATATTACTGTGTTAATGGTTTAAACAACCTCCTCCAGTTCTCTTGAATACAACATCAAAAACTTGGCTTCACAAAGTGTCAGAAAAAATGTGGAAACAAAGCACATGTATTTTTCAGTTCCTTTCCAAATATCAATATCCTGCTGAGTACACTACCTTTAGGTGAGCACTAGATTATGCATCTGTCATGACACGTGTAGACTGTAGGAGGAAAGCCTGAAACAGTTGGATTTATATGAAAAAAAATACCTAGAAGAGGAAAGCAGTCAAGACTTTCAATTACTGTTTCTGGCTTAACATAAGTAAAGTCACAAGTACTGATTCTGTTTTAAAAATACACTATGCATAGGTCTCTGTTGTCATGGAAAACTTGTTGCATCACTGAAGGTTTGTCCACAAATGTTTAAAAAAAGATTAATTATGATTATATAAATAGTGTAATTTCAGATGAGGTTAGGAAGTTCTTCTGGTAAATTAAGGAAAAAGAATGTTTTTTCTTTTGTTTTGTTTTGTTTTTTTGCAAGATGCATGCTATTTCAGGGTTTTTAATTCACTCAGTATGAATGACTTTTTTAAGTTATCTTCCTTTTCAGTTTCTAGTTTACCACAATAATGCTGCAAAACCTAGGTGCAATTGTTGCAAAGGAATTTTCAAAATAATAATAATTTTAAAAAACTAAATTATCAGTAGACACCCATA
>JANHGN010008131.1:45073-63683 GCA_024605025.1 Megaceryle maxima | reverse complement strand
TTAATCTAAAAATCACATTTAAAACTCCAAACTCATGAACAGTTTGTGCAGAGGGGAGAGTTCTTTGTTGCATATAACTGAGTGTTGCTTGAAAATTTCTCAAATTTATGGAAAATATTTTATCTTTTTAATTAATCCATGGAGACTTGTGTTCAATTTATGAAAGAAAAGCTTTAGTGAGGAGAAAGTTTATATAAAGTAATACATTATAGTTACCTTTTTTGGTACGGGAAAATATATTTAGTGATGTATTTAATCAGTATGTTTTTAAGGTAGACTAAGAAAAATGGTGTCCTTTGCAGTGAGTCTTGAAATGTTATAACTAATTCAGAAGAAAATCAGAGTCACTGTTTGCATTTAGTCTACAGATTGTATCCTGAAAAGCACTTCAAGATGTTTTCTGAGGTACAGCTTTCCTCTTTAAAACCTGGGTGAAGCCAACTATCTGATACTTTACAGGACAAAGATAGCTCTAAGTCTGTGCTTGATTAAATGATCAATTTAGTTTTGTTAATTAGCAACACTGTTTTCAACTACAGTAAGTTCTACTTCATTAACTACTCTCAAAACTCTTCTAATGACCTTGGTTTGCCAAGGTTAACACTGAATAACAATGTTTTGTTAGCATCATTTCTTAGATCTTATTTCTTTGGCTTTTGGCTAAACTCTTAAAAGCTAATTTAGCTGAAGAAGAAAATCCAGCTCATTGATTATCCCTTTCTTTAAAGGATCTGTCTGCTTCTTTTGTCCATATCCAATAATATTTTTTGTATTAAGCATCATGTTTTTTTCTTAAGCACCATGGGGTTTTTTCTGTGGTTATTCATTGATATGAACTAGAAGGTCATTTCCTGGACTTCATTTCTTCACTGCTGAACGTGAATGTGATTTTTTTAAGGGACACTATTTACTTTCAGCTTAAATACTGTTTTTTACAAATCAAGTTTTTTCCAGTTTCCAAAATCACAAGCCACACATTTGAAGCCCAGATCACCTGCTAAGACCAAAACACCTCACATGAAATCTTTTGACATTGTGTACTTTGAGGTTTGCTTTTAGTGTAGAAAATTAAAAAGTGAAAAAGAACCTTTTTTTTTTTTTCATGGAGGAAGGGAGAATGAATTAATTAATTATTTTGGGATAATATTTATACAGAAAGAAACTATTCCAGAAAACTATTCACAGACCTAAAAATTAATGTAATTTTACTCTGAATATCTGAAGGGTTTTTTTCTTTTTTAGAAGTCACTGATTTTTCAAAGGCAACCTGGAAATAGAAGTGCGTGTTTTATAAAATAAGATTTTTAATTCAAATTCTGAAGGAAGTTGATTACCTTGAATAATGGCAAAGTCATTGCAAACCACAGTTGTGTAGTAACTTAGAAAGATAAGTAAATAGTTTATGTTTTCTATACAGTACAGAAAGTTAATGCTGTATGTTTTGGCTTTTTTTCTCATTTGCAGCAATATTAATACTAGGCTGCATCATACTGTGAATGTTCATAGAAATTTAAGAAATGCTACAGTATCAAAAGCATCGATAGAAAAGTTTTACAGTTTTATTTATTGTAAATCCCATTTAACTTTAGTTGCTACTGCCTTAAGAGGGGAGAATTTATCAATTAATATTATTTTAATATATTTTCTGTACTGCCAGGGAAGTTTTATACATTCTGCCACTTCATAATTTAGAATTGAGATTATTTCCACCCCACCCCCCAGTTTGTCATAGTTTCTGAGGAGGAAAACAACATGATTTATTTGGTTTGTGATCCAAGTTATGATTGGATATAATAAAAAAAACCAAGTAAGTGCCTTTATCAAATTAAGGGTTTTTTTCATAGCTGTACCAGTAGCAGCCAGTTAGTCCTCTGCTTAACTTAACCTTAGAGGAAAAATTCAACTGTTTATCATGGTCATCATGCCACTTCCAATTAGTAGAAGACTTCAGTTTGAGTATACCTGACATTTTTGTATATCAAGAGTCCTTTGCTTAGTTAAGCTATGTGAACTCTTCCCTTGTTTGTTCTAGTATTTACTGATTCCTATGAATATATTTTTGCTTATGTTGCCATCAAAAATATGCAGTTATGTTTTTTTTAATTCAACCTGTATTATTATAAAGTTTAATTATCAATTGTTTAAGTAGTAACAGTTAATCTGAAGATCTTCATCACTGTGGAGCAGTGCTAGCACCTGCTTTTATACTTACCAGTGGAGTAATTTTTAGTTTTTTGAAGTGTGTTCCATACTTATCTTGTCACACTGTTTCTGTTCAGTCTTGAAACCTATTACACTTAGAATTGAACCACCAAGGTCAACGATAGGTAATGATATTTCCTTGGCAACATGTCGTGTTTGTTTTTTTCATCACAGAAAGCATCACTGAAATTAATCACCTCACGATTGTTTCATTAAACTTCATTTATCCTCTAGGTAGTTCTCTTGCTTGGCATTTGTGACAATTGGGCATATTGATTTCTTCACAGTTTAAATGTCTTTTTCTTTTCTTTTCTTTTCTTTTTTTCTTTTATTTTTAAGAAAATGATGCTGGCAGCTCTGAATCACCTTTCTCATCATTATGCTTGTTTGTTCTTGTCCTAGTTTTTATTTTAAAAAATAAAGCCTGGGCTTCAAAGATGACTGAAATACCTCTGTCTTTCTTAGATTGTTGTAAACACATGGAGAGTATTGACTTTCCTTTCTTCTTCCTATAAAGACACTCTTTTTCCCTCTGTTGCAGGTGTGAGATTTCTGTGTTTATGTGTTCAACTTGATATCAGACACAAAGTGCTGTGCGATTTAACCAATATATTACCCATTTTCTCTTGCAGCTCCAAAGGAGACTCAACGTATTCCTTCTAAACCTAAAACTTCACCCAAACCTCATATCCCAAAAGGCAAATATGGTAACTGCTTTGTGTGATTATTTCTAATAGATTTTGTATTGGATTGGAATGTATTTCTGAAGAGCTGTTTTGTTATCTAAGCCAGTTAAAACAGAATGGGTTCTGTTCTGCTGTGTTTAGTGATGTATTTGCAGTTTTCAGGAGTAATAGCTAGGTATTTTTCATCATATGAACAACCTCTGCTACTTCATTGCAGCAGAATGACAATATTGTTAATAAACTCAGATTACAGTGGTGGCTAAAGCAAATACCTAGTAATTAAACTATGTATTATGGCCACCTAGATTATACAATTCTTTCTCACATTGTTTTGCATTGTTAGAATAAATATTTTTTTCTTTCTTGAGCCACTTTACTGAAGATTTTTAAATTGTTTTTATTTCAATAGCCATTTTTCATTATTACAGTAATCTGGCCTCAAAAAATGGTTTTGTTGCACAAATTTTACAGGTTTGTACTCTTCTCCATTAAAAAAAAAAAAAAGTTATTGTTTCTTCAGGAATCTATAAGATACAGAACTTTTTTTACACCATTAGCCAACTTCATCTTGTGATTGTCTTAAAAGTTTCAGAGAAATACTTTTATAATTGTCAATCATACAGAAGAATTGACACAGATGGATATAATTTCTATTGTGCTTCAGTTTCTAATGTGGGAAGTGCAGGAAAATAGCATCAACTTCACATCCTTATGTCCCTTAAACAGTCGGTTTTATTTTAGATTGATGCCATTTTAGAGCTAAATACATGATCATGCAATGCAATAAACCATAATGCTTTTTAATAACAGCATCTGGAATATAAGCAAGCGGTCTCTGCTTCCAGCTGCATATATAAACTGCAGTTGAAATATACCATAAAGGAAAGAGAATTGTGTCCCTAAAATGCCATGTTCTGAATAACAGGGTGATAAATATTTGGATATCTCATTGAAGCCCATGTGAGAACTAAGCTTACATTGTTTCATCTTACACTGTTTTCTCAGAGACTTCATTTAATTATAACAGTTTTTAAGACAGTATGCATAGTTTATAATACAATTACTAGACAAGTAAATACTTACTGTAAGTGGAGATATTATCTTCAATTTTCTTAATAGCTTTTATATTTTGTTTCTGATACAGTCCTGGAATTTATAACACTTAGAACTGATCAACTAAAACCAAAAATAGGTAACAGTTTTACCTACAGGGACCATCACATTTAGCTTTTTTTCTCAGCATACACAAAGCATCACAAGTATATCTCCATTGTACTCCACTGTCATTATTTTTTGCTACTTAATTTAGCTATTCTGTAAGCTTTTTATTTTTGGATTCTACAATTCATAGTCATCTTGTTCACTTTTTTCTTACATCAGATGTGTTCTGTACAGTGGATGGCAGCACCACAATCTAGCCTTGACTACATTTCTCTGTTCTTGGTTTCTGTCAGGCACTGCCTCATCTTTTATACCAGTTCATCCCTACTGCCCTTGCTTTATGTTATCCTGTTAGAGGTTCTCCATCTGCACTACACTATTTCTTTTTGTACCAGACATTCATACTTCTCTATTACTCATACTTTTTGCATTTCCACAGGGCCCTAATGGCATGTATTATATTTTTATTTTATGCCTTTTGTCAGTCTCAGTTCTTGAAAGATTTTAATAATTGCTTGCTTTTTTTTTTTCAGTTCCAAAAGAAACACAGCATGTTCCCTCCAAACCTAGAACATCTCCGAGCTCAGAGGTGCCACAAACCAAACCTGGTAAGTAGTTTCTTTATCTTCTTGTATTGATATGAGTGTCTTATGAATTCTACTGTGATCATTGGAGCTTCAGATTTGTATGTATCTCTTGGGTGTGCATGCTGGAGCATTCCTTGAAAGATAAAATCCTGTATCACATGTCATGATGTGGAATTTATAAGCAACCTGATAATTTAAAAATATTTATCTTCAGTTCTTTTTACATTTTAAGTCACTGAGACAGTGGGCATTTTGTGTGCAGTTGTCAGTGAA
Organism: Megaceryle maxima; assembly: GCA_024605025.1. NCBI lineage: Eukaryota > Metazoa > Chordata > Aves > Coraciiformes > Cerylidae > Megaceryle > Megaceryle maxima. Next base: position 58,774 of record JANHGN010008131.1, on the reverse strand, counting down.
AACAGGCCTTTTCTGTGTTTTGGGAAAGTAAAGGTAAAAAGGAGGAGTATTATTGCAAAAAGGAAGGGGTTTTTTTCTGTATTTTTTTTTCTTTCACAGGCACAATCAGTTATTTATACTTTTCAGTTTACTTTTGCACAGCCTTCATGATTTAAGTAGATGTAATGCTTTCTATAGTGGTGTTTCCACAACTTGGCTTTGAGTAATATACAACCCTGGGCTAATTAAGGATGGAGAAAGTTACACAACTCACACTAGCAATTGCATGATGTACTGTGGTAGCTTGACCCCATCCAGCAACTAAGCACCTACTAGCCACTTGCTCACTCCACTCTGCTGTGGGCTGGGGAAGAGAATCAAAAGAGCAAAAGAGAGGAAAAAAAAAATTAAATCATAGTTCAAGATAAAGACAGTTTAATACATGGATAGAAAGAGGAGGAAAAAAACAGTGATACAACACAAACTCTTGACACATCCCACTGGCAGACCAACACTAGTCTAGAAGCAATGGGTCCTCTGGAAAAACTACCCCCCAGTTTTGTTCCTAAGCATGACATTATATAAGGTGGAATATCCCTTTGGTGAATTTGGTTCAGCTGTCCCATCTGTTTCCCCTCTTAACATCTTGCCCACCCCTGGCCTACTTGCTTGGGGGCAGATTGAAAAATAAAGTCCTTGACACTGTAACAAGCAATAACTAAAACAATGGTGTGTTATCAACACTGTTTTGATCATGAATCTAAAACAGAGTACCACAGGGTCTTCTATGAAGAAAATAACCTCCATCACAGCCAGACGCAGTACATGTACTCAGGGTATATTCAGCATTAGATGGCATTGGAGAAATGAGCAGAAAGATGACAATTAAGGTTCCTGTTTCACCCAGTAAGTCTGTTCCTATTGTTTGCATCTAAACCTTGAAATAAGTCCAGAAAGTGTGCAAAGTTGGAGGGGACAAACCGCACACATTTTCTTTATGAGTTATTACAAAAGCTTCAGATTCGTGTTTGGGCTCTGTTCTGCGTTAGAGCTATCACCTTGAACTGGAGGCAATTCTTAGCAGCATAATACTGAATACATATCAAGTTTCAAGGTGGGGTGACCATCTGTCATGGGCTGTATCAGGGATGGTATGATCATCGTGGAGGTAGTGATTGTAATGTTTTGATTTTTCTTGGTAATACTTGTTTTTGTTTTTTATCACATAATGCAGTTCTGGAATCAATTACATTTAGACCAGAGAAACCAAAGTCAACAGCAGGTAATGATACATTACCTGAAAAGTCATGTTTTCTTTCCTCTTCAACACAGATCATTAAGAGTAGACCTGCACCTTTCTTAGATCTGTCACCTTTCTTTATATGTGGTTTAATAATTTAATAATTTCAGTCAAGATTCTCTTTCCCTTTTCTTGTGGTTGGTTGGTTTGTTTGTTTGTTTTTTGTGGGTTTTGGGTTTGTTTTTTTTTTGGTACAAAATGATTGATGAGGATCCTTGTGCCTTTCAAATTGTCATGCACATAACACAGGGCAATTTCCTTCTATAATTAATTAAAAGAGGCAGAATGCAGATCAGAACAGGATCCTAACTGTCATACTGTAGAGAAAGCACTGTTCTAGTTAGTCATGTGGTTTGGGTGAGCAGAAATGCATGCTGCAAGTTTCTTTCTCTGCTTCCCTTCCCCTCCAGTTTTACTAAAGAAATTTACTATTTCATAGAAGTCTGAAAAATAATTCTGCTTCATTCAAACTTCAGTTCCACCATTAGAACAGAATCACTTCAGTGATCTTTGGGTCATATGATTCCTTGCAGCAGATCCAATTGAATAAGGCATTTTAATGATTTCAGTTTGGTACTGCAAATCATTCCAGTACAACCTCCATTACAGAGCAGTAGTATCTATATTTGAAGCTACTTATTTTGGTTTCTTCTTGTTTTATTTTTTAAAGTCCTCTTCTTCAATAGAACCAGTAACTCTGTCACATGCCTTAGTTGATATGTCACAGAAGACTATTTCTTTTCTCTATAGCCTGATTCCAAAAATCCCTTCTCTTTTACATCACTTCTATACAACATCTTTGGTTCAAATCCTTGCTCTGTTTTTGTTGACTCTTACGGGTGGTAGTGGACATTGTTTCCTTAGAAAATTTTAGTACAGTGTAACCCTTTTTCTTTCTTTCTTTCTGCTCCTACAGATACACATCATGGGCCTAAACCTAAAACATCACCCAGTCCACGTGTTCCTCCAACTAGAGCAAGTAAGATTATCACTATTTTGCCCTTCAGTGTATGAAAGTTTTTCAGTTTGCAAATTATCAAAATTGAAGAGTTCTCTGAAGGTACAGAGATACTTACTGAATTCACTGTTGTAATCAAATTTTGCTATATAGCTGTCATGGAAAAACAATCAGCTAGAAATTTCTCTACATCAGTAACTTGTATAATGTCAGGGATCACAGAATCACAGAATGTCAGGGGCCAGAAGGGACTTTGAAAGATCATCCAGTCCAGCCCCCCTGCCAGAGCAGTATCACCTAGACCAGATCACACAGGAACTCATCCAGGCACGCTTGGAACATCTCCAGAGAGGGAGACTCCACACCCCCCCTGGGCACCCTGTTCCAGTGTCTGTCACCCTCACAGTGAAAAAGTTCCTTCTCATGTTTAGATGGAACTTCCTGTGCCTCAGACTCCACCCATTGCCCCTTGTCCTGTCATCAGGATGTGGAGGTTAATACTCATCTTGGGCCCTCGCACATAGGAAAATTTGTGTCTTAATTTCCCTAGAATGTGACAAATGTATTTGTATTTCCTAGTTACTCATTTACAAATGTAAAATTACAGACCTTTCCTGTTCCAAAAATTTTTGAAATAGTTCTGTCCATTTGAAACTTAGTGGTAAATTTCCACTTGTGCTTTGACTGCTTTGCCAGAGATCTTTTATAATGCAAAGCTGATTTAAATGAGCAGTGGATTTTTGAAATGTGGAACACTTGAGAAGTGCAACTAGGGGAACTGTTGGAAATACAGCAGTTTACTCTGTAGAAAGCTCTGTTTGATAGAGCTGAGAGGAGTGGAGAGTTAATCCAACACTGCACTGTAACAGTCATTTTGTCTGTAAACTCTGCACTAACGTAACATTGATTGCCTTGACAGGAGATCTCTCTGATTATTTTCAGATGGAAGAAATACTCATAAAAAATTCTTTGCAGTAAATGAATCCACTGTTAGTAAAATCAAAAGACTTATGTAGAATCAGCATCCTCGATAGCATGTTTACAAGTTTGCTAATATTCACAGGTCCAAAAGAAAGTCGTCGAGTCTCTTCCAAGCCCAGAGCATCACCAAGTCCAGATGTGCCACACATAAAAACTGGTAAATACATTGTTGTTTTTTTGTGTTTAAACATTCATAGTTTCTTTTGGGTTTTCTTTCCTCGATTAATCAAGTGTTGTTTAACATCTCTTCATATTACAAACAAATAGATTTTCTAATTATTTTTCCAAAGTACGTGTTTAAAAGAAGACAGATGATTTGTATTTTTAATGCTGAGTTTTGATGAGTTGTATATGCTTTTCAGCCACATGACAGCTATCACTGATGAATAATCTGCATACCATAGTAGATGACATACAAACATTATAATAATGTTCTTGGAAGAAATTGCATCTCTTTTTTGCCTAGCAAAAGATGTTTAGTGAAAAACATATTTTGAAGGCCTCTAACTCTGTAACTCAAACCACTGAAGAGTTTGTGTGCCCTGGAAATGGAATTTGACCTGTAAAAGTATACTTAATAGGGATTTACACACTAGTGAGCTGCCAAACTTTTGTAATTCCTGATGGCTGTGAAACCATCAGTTGACCCTTCCTTGTGAGTATATAATAATTTTTATTTTATTAACAAAATTAATTGTCTTCCAATTTGAAAAGAAATTAGTCATGTAAAGAGGAGTAGTTTTGCCCTTCTGCTTTTACTTATTGCTAATTCTGTGTACATTCTTGTTTTTATAAAGTTTTATCACCTACTACATTTTCAGTTGAACAAACAAAGACAGCAACAGGTAAAGATGTTAACCTTGGACTGGTCAATATTATTTTTTTCCTAATGTTTCTTGGGTCAAAGATTATATACAGTTAGTCTGATTTTCACGTCACCTCTCTGTGGTTTTGACTTGTTTTCTTTTCTACTTATTGAACTTAATTCTACTTTGTTCCAGGTATTGAGAGATTCCTAGCTGTTTTCTTGTTTTCACAGAAAATATTGTTTACTCTCACACACATTGTAAATCCTTTGATGCTTCTAGGAGACAAACATATCACAGCTATTGTAGTTACAGGCTCTGAAATACAGATAGAAAAATCTCCACTGTAGTTGTCTGTGTTCTTTCAGGTTGTTTTGCTTGACTCCAGATTTTGCTTACTTCATCAGTTTTCCACCCATGTTTTCATTCATGATTTTCTTTTTTCTTTAATTCTTATATGTGTCCAACACTCAATTTTTCACTCTCTCATGTAAGGATCTTGTTTTTTCTTTAAAAGCACAAGACATGCAGTGCCTGTGCAACAAACCTGTCTAATTTCTGAAGAGTATAAACCCTTAAAACAAGTATTTTCTTTCAGCTCCTAAAGAACCAAAACATCCTCCCTTTAAACATAAGGCAGTTCCTGTCCCAGATGCCCCACACAGCAAGCCTGGTAAATTATCTGGTCTTTTATCAAGCCGCGGTTGATAACTTGAGTAACTGCTTTCAGGGTGAGCAGTGGGAAGTGCTGTCAACAGTACGTTTGCTGCAGTTAAGTCACATTACTGATGGAAACTACAACAGTTTGAGATTTTTATATATATATATATTATTTTGATATTACCAGAAGAAGAAATAATAGTGACCTGTATGTTGAAATCAATGATAATTTATCCACATCTTGTATCTGAGCAATACACTTCAGTTGCTTGCACCATGTTTTTGAAGTTCTTATGAGAGAAGCCTCTGACTGTTGCAGTGCTTTTCCTTTATATACACATTTTCACACAGATTAGACTGATTCCCTTCAGTTATATTTTGATTAAGAGACTCCCCATAATAAATCTGACTGACCTGTATAATCAGTAATGTCATTGAAGGGTGGTTGTTGTTTTTTAGGTATCTAAATGGTTAAAAAAACCCCAAAACAACAAAACAGCCAAAACCAACCAAATAACAACATTAAAAAATTGAACTCTGTAACCATAAATTTCAGAGGATAAATGCCCCTTGCTGTTTTCAAACATCCCTTTCCTGGTGTATAGTATAGTGCTGAAGGGTTGGGTTTTTTTAAGGAGGCGGGAGGGAAAGGAAGACTCTCTTCCTTATTATGAGCATTTATCAACATTTGTTCCGACAGAAACCATTCCAGCCTTCCATGAACCAGATACTACTGTGATTCCTCATATTCCTGAAAGAACAAAGTCAACATTGGGTAATCGTGTATATTTCAGAAATAATTACTTTATTTTCCATTCCAGTTAGAGAAGATATTCTTAAGGAGAGCTCATTATATAATATTAAAAACTGATAATGAAGTCTTGTTCTGATTCTAGATATTTGTTTGGCCTTCTATGTCAAGAAGGATAATAACACATGAACTTATTTACTTTTGAAGGTTCTTTTCCTCATCTTCTTGTCTTTTCAGTCAGGATGATGTAATTCCTTCAGATGTTAAATAATTTTTAGTAAAAGGGGACTTTATTTAAAGAGCAGGTAGTGATTCCTCTAATTTCTTAATCTTGAGGTATGAATGCATCCTAAATTCTAAAAAATGATAAATCCTAAAAATCCTAAATCCTGCTTCACTCACTACGGTATAATTTCACAGAAGAAAGTTGTAAGAAATTGATAAGGTGTAAAGTAGACCATAATCTATACCAAAACAGACCAGCTATGTGACCCTCCAAATCAAATATTAGCTCATAGAGCCATCTTCTTTGCTAACTTCTAGTCATCCATGCGGGGAATACTTGATTAAATATATTAAACCTCAGCTGAGAATTCTTTCTTAACTTAAATGTCAGATGTTGACCAAATACAGGTCAATGAATCTAAGCAGTGTTGGGCAGCAGGAGTATTGCTTTAGCAGTCTTTGCTAATCATCAGTTCCTAGTTTCAGAGACAGACATTGACCATGATTTTCTGAGAATGAAGTGGTATCATGAAGTATTAATAGCCATTTCATAATCTTTGAACTATGATTTTTCTTTCTGAGGAATAGGAAATGAAAAATGCTTTTCACCATGTTCCTATTTTAACATATGTTGATACTTACTTTAGTATTCAATTGATATATCTTTAAATAGCTTTATGAAGTTTATATGCCCTGTCACACACATCTTGGGCCACCTAATTCAACCTTCATATGCAGACAATGGTTCTTCAGAGCAATGAGGATGAGGAATTCACAGTCTAAAGCAGATATTTTCAACTCTCACACTGGTGTGGATCACAGACTAGCAAGTGATAACTTTTTGCAGTAAATGACTTCTGCATGGCAAGAATCTTTAACTGAACAGATGAAGATAACAAGATTGAATAGTTCCCACAAATATTCCCAGTGGACAAATAAGTTAATTTATAAATTAAGTCTGAAACAAAGGGCTCAGTGAAAAATAAATCCTGTCCTCAGATAGTCATGTATGGCAAATGCAGAAGATGCAGGCCACTGTTGTCTAATTTTGTCTCATTACTGTATGCTGTACATGACTCTATTCTTCACCACTTCACCTAAAGCCACAAATATGTTTATAATTTTAGGAAAATCTGCTTGTGTCAGTGGACATTTAACTTGTGTTCATTTCTTTGCAGGAATTCCAACTGGTTGATTTTCAGTTTTACCCTTACATAATTTGCCTTATTACAGATCAGGTCATATTTATATTCCTTGTGTGCTATAAAAGCAGTGTGTGTTTTTCAATTATTGTTCTGGGTAATGTTTGTTTTTATTTCAGCTCCGACTGAAAAACAGTTCATCCATACCAAACCAAAAACATCTGAAAAAACAAGAGTGCCACACACCAAACCTGGTAATGGAGTCATTCTTTTAATTTTTTATGTTTGTGTTTAATCATTCTTTCCCTTAGCCTCAGGGTTTGTGCTTTTAAACAGAATTATTCATAGCTGTTTTGTGCTGAAACATGCATTACACATAAGTCAGTCAATCCAAAATATGCCAAAACTACACTAAAAATAATACAATTTCTAGGGTAACATAAAAAATGTTTTTCCTCCTTTCTATTACATATATCAAATGACAACTAAAATGTAGTAATGTGGGTGTTGACAAATTTCAGTGGCTAAATAGACTGAGTTCTCTATGGTTACTTCCTGGTAATCAGAGATGCTTCTCTGTGAGCACCTTTTTTTTTTTTTTTTTAATTCATAAAATGCAACAGAAGTCCTCTGGAATGTGCTTGTACAGTTAGCAACTGACATAGTGTGCTATTCTGAAAGAAAAGTAATCTTAAAAATAGTTATGGGGGCTGTGTCTCTTCCCATTTTTGTTATAGAAGGACTGGACAGGAGAAGTTAATAGAAATATAATGATATCTGTCAGCAGGGTTTTTTATATGTTTATAATATCTATTTATATAAAAAAAGATTAAAATATTTGTAAGATATTTTCTACTTTCCAGTTTGGGACATTTTAAAAGTTTTAGAAATAGTGCAAATGCTACTTTGTTTCTATTACAGTTTAATATTCTAAGATTCTTCACATTTTCTCCTTAACAGCAATACATCAGACAACTCCACAGCCAATTATTACAAAATCTACTACCACTGAACATTCAAGGGAAACAATGGGTAAATAAATTTCCTTAAAGTTAAGATACAGGTATTTTTAATTTGTCAATGGAGAAATTTCTAGAGAAGATGGTCTGGTGTGATAATTTTGTGCAACATCATTCCACTATCATTCATTCTGATTACATACATGTATGTTTCTTAATACAGATGAGTCTCAGTTCTGTTCTAGAAGTAAAGAAGAAATAGCCTACAGCTCATGTCTGGTCAGAAGCCTGTATTCATCAGATCTCCAACCAAATTCCGATTTTTCTTATAAAGCAAGAATTTTATCCACTAACTGAACTTATCCTACAGCACGTTGCTAGACTTTTTTGTATTTTGGAAAGTCATTTTGTTTCAGGTTCCAGAAAACCATGGAATTATTATTGTCTTTTTTTCAGGAATTTGAGGCATGCATTTTCTGTGGGCTAAATATGGCATTGGATCAGGACTCCTGAAGAATACAGTAATATTTTTTTTTCCTTTTCTTTCAGCTCCAAAAGAAACATTTCTCATTCCTTCCAAACCCAAAACATCTGTCAGGCCGGAAGTACCACAGACTAAACCTGGTAATTTTAAAAATATTACTGTGGCACTGCCTTAGTCACACTTCCTGCTGTCATTCAGTATTGCAGTCATGTGACATGCATGATCTGTAGACAACAATTAGTATTGTTCAACTCAGAGTGTGATAATATCAAAAAGCATGCCCAAGAATTGCATTGATTTCCATGGAGAGCAGAAGTCAAGATGGTTGGGTTTTTTAACATTTGTTTGTTGCATTGGTGGCTAGTAGCCATTAAAAATGTGAGGAGCTTGATTAATTTCAATAAAAATATATAGCTCTAGCCAGCTTCACTAAATTCTTTTCTTCTGGGGGATTTTATTACCCTAAATACATTTGCTTCAATTTCTCAAGTGCTTTTGAAGCTCAGACTGCAAAATCCTTCTTCCTATCAGTGATTTTTGCAGTAACTACGGTAGATTTAGGGTTGCAGTTATAATGAAGGATGATGACACCCCAATTTTACTCTGGGAGTGAGCTATTTCCATAAAAATTACTAGGTATGAAGGTTACAGGAGGAAAAAAAAATGTTAGGGGAGGAGAGACAACATGGTTATAAGAAAGAGCAACTCCCAATATGTTTTACTCTGTGATCTGACCTCCAAACTGATAATGTTTTAGTTTTTAGGCAAATGTTAATTAATAGCTTTATCATTTCCCTCCTTTTTTTCCCTTAGACTTCTATCCCTTTTTATATAACCAAAAATAATTTAAGTAGAGACCCTATTCATTACTATGAAAATCAAACTGAACAGTCCCTGAAAAATATTTTATTTCTAATGCCTTATTTTGAAAGCTTTTCTATTTATTAACCAAGTTAGATTCTAAGTCTCTGCTGAATAAGAGCAATTTCCTATCATGTCATAGTTAACAAGTGCCATGTTTTGGTATCACTGCAAAGATAGTTTTAGGCAAAGAATTTTCAAAAACGGAATTTACAGGTTTATTTTTTTCATTTTAAATAATTAAAATTATGTATATACAAAATAAACTACTGTTAGGAAAGTTGTTAATAATAAATGGCACTACTTAGCCACTGCCCTTTATGCTAGGTTTATTTAGGTTACTTTCCAGCGTCCATATTTTAACCTTATTTCTGAAGGAGATGTGTAGTGTGTGCCTCTGCCTGCCACTCTTTCCTTTGCATGCAGTAACTTAGATATCTTTCACTAAATTCAATCAAATTTGAGTGAGGGAATAATGTCTGAAAGATAAATACATTACTACAAGCTTTTAGAAATTTTTTAGGGAACTGCAAGTTAATATACATTAATATAGTGTGAGAAAGACCAAAAACTCAGAGCAGGCTGGAGAGGTGGGCCCATGCCAACCTCATGAAGTTCAACTCCACCTTTAGGGCATTTGTTCTGAAGCTGGTGGGGGTCCAGCACATAGTTGTTCTGTCTGTCAGCATGGAAATACATCCAGACTAATCAGAACATGTGTTTGTCTCATGTCTGTTAAAATTGTCTTAGCAGATGTGTAGATAAGTTTTTAGGAAACAAAGGACACAGATCCTTAATGAGATCCAACTTCTTTAATTTCGCTTCTCACAGAACAATGTTTTATTTCTTGTAGCTCCAAGGGCAACACACCTGGGATCAATCAACCTTATAACAGTTCATGTTGTTGATGGGTCCAAAATGACTCTGGGTAATGAGAATATTATGTCAGTTTATTTTTCATAAAACTTTGCTTTCTCTCCTTTTACTATATGGCTAAACATACACTTTAATCAACATAAATACCTTAAATCTTTATGTCATATTTGTTTGTTAGTCACATTTCAGTGCATGTACAAAATGTTGCTGGTTTTAATTCTCCAGCCATTTTTTATTTTATGAAATTCTTTCTAGAAATAAGTACTTCATGTACAAGGCTGAGGAGTCATATAAAAGGCATTACCTGATCATCTTTTCTTCTTTTGTCTGACTTATTAATGCTATATATCTTCCCAGTCTTGAAAAGTCTTTTCCCTGAATGATTTTCAGCCAGGTTTCTAGCACTGACTCTTTTTGTTTATGGTTTGCACAAAGACAGTTTGAATTTCCCTTCCACTTGTGTTGTCTTATGTTTAAAAGGAAATAATTTGCCTTTGACAAGCCATATCATCTCCACTTTCAGTTCCAAATGAAACGTACCAGATTTCACCCAAGCCCAAAAGTGCTCTAGCAACTGAAATTCCACGGCTCAGTTCAGGTAATTTTTAGGATTTTCTTAAGTTGTTGTATTGACAGTCTGCAGATCTTAAGTAAATGAGTATGGTTTAAGGTTTAATGGTCTATTCCTTATTACTCTTTAAGCTATTTCAAATATATGAGATGAAAACTTATTTTTCCCTTTATCAAATGCTTTTGTTCATTGCTCTGAAAATCAAGGTTTAATCAGTATTGCCTCAAAGATAATATGAAGCTTTTAAACAGTATCAGTACTATTATTAGGTATTATTAGTATTAGATCCTCAGATGTATAGTGTTACAAGCCAAAATGTAACTGTTTTCCACCTTTACCATATAAAATACTAAATCTTATCTGTAAAACTTTTCCAAAATGTAAATGTCAAAAATTAATAATATGTTCTTTCCTGCTTAAGTATTTTCTCTGACGTTTCAATGAAGCTGGATTAAGTATTGTGGATAGAATCAGTATTAGATGCAAATATCAAATAAATCTATTTATTTTAAAATTTGAGTTATAGAAGTTGATAATCTGACATGAGATGAGAATGACTACCGTTTATGCCTTCAACTTCCAGTGTAATGCACACAGATTCTGTAACATCTAAAATATCAAAACTATTTGGCAAGTGAAAGGTGACAATAAGAAAAGGTCGAAGACTTTTGATTTTAACCTTAATGATGATACTATGCTTCATCAAACTTACACAGTGTCTGCATTGAATACTCCCTGTTGTTTTCTCAGAAGTATTTTAATGTTTCATGTTTTTATCTGAATATTTGTTTGGGAGGGGTTCAGTTTGGTGTTTTATTTTGAGGTTTTTTTGTTTTTTGTTTGTTTGTTTTTTACAGAACCTAATTAAATGTCTTAAGGCCATGGATACCTTGCAGAGCTAACTCTGTATCCATATACAGTTGGGTAACTGGCTGTAAATATTTTATATCTTTTCCTAAACCTAAGCATTAATGTAACTGGTCAGACTGCATGATGGAGTCATCTGACCTCTAAAGAAACTATCATTTTTAGCGTGCATTTTGGATTGGAACTCATAGAATTCTTATATGTCCATTTTGCTGTATCTCATTGGTGCATGGTCCTTTTTTCTGGCAAATTACACTGTACTATCAATGTTCCTTTTACAAATAGCATTTAAACTGAACCTTATTTCTTTTAGCACCTCACAAAACACGTCTCACTTCTGCAAGACCAAAGTCATCTGATAAATTTCAGACCAGACCTGGTAATAATTGTTTATTCAATTTGGTATGGGGAGGACATTGCTTGATTAATTAATTAATTAATTTCACTTATTCTCAGAGGAATTTTAAGTGTTGCTGAGAGAAAGAGGATATTTTTCTTTCAAATTATTCAGCCCAGAGGTAAAGCCTTTACAAATCAGAGAAAAAAAAAAAAAAAAAAAAAAAAAAACAAGGCAAACCAAACTGTCTGTGTCATCACAGCAACTGTTACTTTTTCTTCTCTAATGTGTAATAGTTGACATCAGATAAAAGTCTGTTGGGTTTCCTTCTCATGGAACATTTTTCTTTATTCGTCTGTTTCTTTTTAAACTTTCTAACAGCTCTCAGTGAAACCACACTTGCACCAGCCAGAGCAAAAGCACCCGGACTGCCAAAGTGGATTGTGCCAACAACAGGTAGAGCTGCAGGTTTGGGGTTTTTTAACTTACCAGTAAAGGATGGGAATGTAACTTCCTCAAATAATCTTGAGCCCTGCAAAATATTTCATTGTGTTTGATTATAGAATTTAATTCCTCAGAGTATTGTATGTAATTGCTGCTACTGGACATAATTACGATGGTAATATTGCAAATATTGAAAAAAAGTCTTAAATTATATTGACAGTCAGTGTAAACTCACAGGTAATTATGTTGCTACTGTTTATTGATGATTTTTGGATTATAGGTCCAGAATAATTTCTGAAAAGCACTTTGTTCAAAAGGGTTACCCAGTTCTTTAAATCAAAGTCAGAAGGCTTTGGAAGAAAGCCTTAAAGCCAGGTATCTTGCTAGCTCCTAGCTATGCATGTAGTGTATTCATGTTGGACCTACTCATATTCAGACTATGCAGTATTCAGGATTAAATACTTCAGCATCAAAAAAGTTGCAAGCTGATAGAGGAGGTTGAGAACTGTCTCCTCAATCTACACTTCCTTACACACACAGAAAACGTACACCCCTAATCACAAAGATTTATTCAAAACACTGGTTTGCTTGGAGGTAAAATAGTTATCCATTTTTTAATTGCACTTGATTTTTCACCCAATCAAGATAATGATACCAGTAATAATTTATAATAAATTTAAATTTTTATATTGAATAAAGTATTAATTTATTATGTAAATACAAACACTGTTTTGTTTTGTTTTGTTTTTTAAATACAGACATTGGTTAATTAAATACAGATTTTTGAGATTCTTCATCAATGATGCAAGTTTAAAACAATAAAATAAATAAATAAATAATGCACATATTCAAAGCAAATTTTTGGCTGTTCTCTCACTACTAACAGTTCTACTGTCCCATATTATTGCTCTGTGCGAGCTAGGTTAGGACAACCTGAGTAATATACCATATACGTTACACATTCCCTTTTTTGGTCTGTGTAACATTTCTCTATACTAGGATTACCAAAGTATCTTTGGCAATTTAATACCTGTTGTTGACCTTAGTATAATTTGAGCTACTCATTCCTGTCCATAATTTTGATAAGCCCACCATGTTTTCAGAAATTGAAAACCTCGGAAGAGATGGTTATATATTTAAATTGAATTAAACATAGCCTGTTTAGAACATGACATACTCCTCTGTATTACATACAGAGTAGATGCCTTTATTAGAGGTATGTACTTGTTGATGTTTCATAGTCCTTCTGGAAATTAAATGAGCCCATTGAATTCCAGGACACGAGAGGCAGTTGCAGTATTAAATGACCAATGGCAGTAGTTATGGGTCAGAGTTTTGTTCTTTGCTTGTGTTGGCAGTCTGCTTATAAGTGAGCTTTCTATGTCCGATTACAGAAATAGGCAAAATGCACACAGGCCTCCAGGAGTAGGTGGCTTTTGAAATCAGATTATGTAATTATGTATGAATACACAATTATATTAGACAGTATAAGCTTTTCCC